>JAHHUM010000128.1:0-235633 GCA_036173005.1 Crenichthys baileyi | reverse complement strand
AAAAAATTAAAAAAAAAAAAAGGTATAAAATGTGGTCAACTTTGACAAAGAATAAGAAAACAACCTATAAAAATAAATTTTAGAGGGCATTAAATATTAGCCATTAAAATTATTAGCATTTAAACCATTCAATAATGGATCAATTCTGACAACATTATGAACCCTATTTCGATAACAAACCCTACCTAACATTTTGATGAGAAATTAACTGCTATGGTTGCCCAAACCACTTAGCTATCTAGTTAGCTAGCTATTCTCGTTTCTCATTAGCTGCTGCGGTAGCGCCGATATATTTATATAGGTCGTTTTATGATTGAAAACCTCAAGTTGGTAGAAGTTAAGAAATGTTAGAAGTCTTTTGATTCAGGAAGTTTCTGTGTTGAAGCAAGAAATTAGGTTTGTTTGCACCTGTGGCGAGTTTCGCAAAAGCGCTAATGCTAAGCTCAATCTCGCAAGCAAGCTGGGCTTCTTAAACCCGGAGGGAGTTGTTACAGATGAACCCGTAATTTATAAAGTTTTGCCTTCTCTATTGCCTTCTCGTTAAATTTGTTTCGCTTTTAGGTTGTAAATCATAATATAACTGAATAAAATTTAGCCAACTTCGGTGTTTGTGACTTTGAGATGTTAGAAGAGGAGGTAGTTGATTAAACAGAAGACTCCCAAGTATGTTTAGTGAGCGCAACATGCAACCATTTCTGTTTTTTCTCAATCAATCATAAAAACTTTACAAAGAATATAAATAGATTCACACAAATTTAGGTTCTGAAGGTGATGATTGCCTTCATCAATGTTTGCCTCAGCCTCCATGTTAGAATCTATCACGGTTTGTGGGTTGTTATTTTCTGGCTCAAACACAAGGTTGAATCCCTTGCAGCTGGTACTTGACCACTGTCTGATCTGTGTTGCATTCTTCAGGAAAAAAGTCTGTCCAATTATATGAAAATGCTTCTGAATCCATGTTTGAACCTGTGAAATGTTGCTCATCCGCATACTATTTACTAAAGCCAATAAGTCCCCATGAAATACTATTTGTGCAGATCGAAGTTGCTTACTACAATTATTTCCATCCAGGGTCACATTAGACATTAGTGCTCTGGATATTTACTTTGAGGAAATAATATATTTCTAAGTTTTTTTTATGTGTGCTTTCTATTTGTTAATATTTTTGTGAAATCCTGGCTTGGATATTCATCGTTTTCTTCCTGTCGCTCTAATAAAATAAATTCACCTTTGAGGGTAGTTTATAAGAATTTGACCAATTTAGTTGAGCAAGGACATGTTTTAGGATCGCGTGGGGCTAGTGCCCTTAAACCATTAGTAGCTTGATACGAAGAATGGCAGAGAAAGAACGGGAAGACAAGAAGCAATTGCCCAGGAATTGAACCCGGGAAAGCTGCATCCAGGACAATAGCCCCTATATATGTGCACCTGCTTGACCACTGAGTTGTGTGGCACCCTTGTCATCTAAGTACATTTTAATTGGTACGACAACCTGAACATAGCATCCCCAAAGGGAAACATGGTGGTGGCAGGATAATGCAATAGGAATGCTTTTCCTTAACAGGAAAGCTGGTCTTAATGGGAAAAATAATGGCAACTACAAGAAAATCCTGGAGGAAAACCAGTTAAAAGGCTGCAAAAGAATAGCAAGAGACTAGGGAAGGGGTTCACTTTATGCAGGACAATGACACCAAACTTACAGCCAGAGATATAATAAAATAGTTTAGATCAAAATATATCACATTTGTTAGAATGGCCTAGTCAAAGTCCAGACTTCTATCCAAAAGGAATCTGTGGTAACAATTGAAAAATAATGTTCACAAATGCTCTCCTTCCGATCTGACTGAGCTTGAGCTATTTTGCGAGGAGGAAATTTCAGTCTCTAGAGGTGCAAAACCTGCAGGGTTAACTGTGGCAAAAAGTGGTTCTAAGGACTATTGGCCCAGTTGGGCTACATACAAATAAATGCCTTACTTTTCAGATTTTTATTACTAAAAAATCTTTTGCTTTTTTTTTTCCTTGTCCATCTCATAACTTTCCAATTTAATTAAGCAATTCAATTCAGTGTCCTTTAGCTGGTAAACTTGCACATTTCAATCCTAGTCAAATCTGTAAAAGCTGTTTTAAACCTGATTCAATTATTTTTTCGGTGTATTTATATGCAGTTCTGCGTCTTATATTCACCAAGCATGATTATTTATGTCCTTAGACAACTTCCTAACTGAAATAACATGTTAAAGCAGAAACCAAGCATCAGAGCAGAAATTTGAAGCCTACCTCACGTGGTTGTCGCAGAACTTGGTGTTTTGGGGCCGGTTGAGGATCACCGTCCGCGCCGTGGCGTCTACGGGATCCGCCTGGGAAGTGGTCCGGGACATCTCGTCATCCGCCTTGCGGTACCCGGCGGACGAGCCAGAGGGTCCTGCGCCGTTGGATTGATGGGAGAGAGGTGAGGCTGAGTGAGTCCGAGCGGGAGACAGAGACGGGAGAGGGGTGGGAGAAACACACACACACACATAGACGTGGGGACGTGGTTTTTAACAGTTCAACAGCGACCAATTACAACCAGGGAAGGGCTACTGTATGCTGATCTCTGCTGAAGCGGTTCGGGTCGATTCGGTGACGTTTCCACTCTCTCTGTAATTGTCTTTCATGCGCACACGCGCGCGTTTCGCGACGCCCACGGGACCCCCGCGTGTAATAATGGATATGCTGAGTGATGCACAAAGGCGAACAAACACAGCGGGGTTGTCTGTTTTTTATCAGCTGCTCACAGGGACACTGAACTCACATTTACACAGAGAATATCCAGAAAAGTGACTGAGGAGGAAGAGGAGGATGCAATCCGCTCCTTCTTCCTCTCCTCCCCTCCTCGACCGCCTGGCTTTATCATCTCCGAGCGTCGTGATCGCCGCTCATTCACCCCCGCATACGCCTCAGCTTCGTGGGATTATCCCTCTATAACACCCGAGCAAGTGCAGAGACATTGTGAGAGCGCAGGAAACAGCAACCAGCTCCAGAAGCCACAGTTTACTCAGCTGCAGGAACAACGGCCCGCACACATGGGCGAGGGCGGCTGCAGCAGCGCGACCCGCCTCTCCGCGCTCCTCTTTCGGCTCGGCTAAATCTGAAGTTGCCGGTGAGGTATAAGGAAATGTGCACCTCCAAGCTGAGACGCTATGTGCTTTATCTGGAGCGCCTCAGGCGGGCTCCTCCCTCCAACGCGATTGCCCGGCTGCTCAGACGAACGAAGCGGGGAAGCCATATGGAGCTCCTTCAGAGCTGCGGGGCTCAGCTTTTAAAGGGGCAGAAGCCTCACATCGCCTCAAGGTTCTGTGGTCGGGCACAGATGGGGTCAAATGACATCCGGCAGTCGGGAAACATCCATCAGAGATCACTTCATGTCGCTTTCTCTTTTCTCTGATGCCCCTGCAACTTCCCGCAGGACTACATTCCTCAAACTATTGTAACCTTTAAAACAGAGCCCATTTATAAACATGGGCTCCGTTTCTCCAGTTATTTGTTATGGGATCATGTCTAAAGGAAAGTCTGTGAGTAAAACCATCAGCAGACTAATTGCATGAATAATTCAAAAAAGAATAAGCTCTGGCAGGGTAACGCTTATTGAATTTCTAAAGTGTCCTAAAGTGCCACTTCTGCACCGCTGCAATGCAACAGCTGAGGCAACAGTAGATGCATTAGTCTGCTCCATCATCGATAACCAAAATTGGATTAACATCCTTAGATTTCACTCAAGCAGGATATTCTGGGCATGAAAAAATTGTAAAAAGTAAACAGATGTGAAGGGATTCATCAATTGACTTTGCGATAATACCACGCCTTGCAAAAGTATTCATACATCTTGAACTTTTTTATATTTTGTCACACATCAACCACAAACCTTCAGGTGTTTTACTGGGATTTTATGAGATTTGTGAGCAACACAAAGCACTGCATAACTGTGAAGACGAAGGTAGGATTTGACTTAAAAAATCTGGCCAGTATGGAGAAAAAAAAGCAATGGGAGGTCTTGTTCTAAGTTTGGTTGAAAACCAACACTGCACATCTCCTTGAACACTCCATTCCTACTGTAAAACATGGTGGTGGTAGCATCATGCTTTGGCAATTTTTCTTTCGCAGGACAGGAAACATTTGTGGATCTAAATGCAGGGCAGTCCTAGAGAGAAAAACTGTTAGAGACTGCAACTGAAGCAGAGGTTCACCTTCCAGTAGGACTAAAACCGGAAACATACAGCCAGAGCTACAATGCAAAGGCTTAGATCAAACCATATTTGTGTGTTAGAACGGCCTAAACAAAGTCCCAGAATAAATCTACATGGTAATCTGAAGCAAAACCTGAAAGTTCATGTTTCCAGACTCTACCATCCAATCTGAATACAAATGCACACCACATTTATACCATTTTAATATTATACTTTAAATCCTGATAAAATAAATGTACGTTTGCATTTAAAACATGACAAAAAGTGAAAAGGTTCAAGAGGTATGAACACAGTTGCAAGGCAGTATCCTGTTGGTATTTCGTACATCCACTTTTCAATCCAAACAAATATTTGAACTGAACATTTGTTTATTCAGAATAACACATTAATAATAGATTAGCTGCTAATTAAACATTCTCCACTTTGTACATTAACAAAAGATATCTGCTTGACATTTTAAGATCTCAAATACTTACAGTGCCAACAGCATTTACTGCCAGAAAATGTTTTTAAAAGACTTGGTGAGTCCCTCTTTTTGCTAAAGTTCAGTGAGCTTTGGATATTTTTTAACCTCATTTTCCATCCTCCTCACCATGTATTGTGCCACCGATAAATACCCCAGGCAAACAGGAAGTAATAGATTACTAAGTAAAATTTATAATACATTTCGATCACCTTTCAAAAGTAGAACTTACAGAAATGCTTTAGATACAATAATTGTGGCAGTGCTGTTAAACAATTATATTTTAATGTGGATTTTTTTTCGCCCAACACTGAATAAATGTACCTAAATTAAACTTTGAATTTATCTATAATTTTTCAGTGTGAGATCATGCTGCTGCAATAAAACCAGTTTGTTTTGGGTCTTTTTACACATCTTTAACAGGTGTGCCAACAGAGAGTCTGTACGAAGCAAAGCTCAAAGGTCAAAGTGTATATAAGCAAACTGATAATTAACAGCCTATCTGCCTTTTTCTATATCTCTGCACAGGATTTTACCTGATGAGAGATATAGAAACTGAGATGTGAGTTAAGAATATCACAGCTTGGGACAGCCAAGATAGCAGCCAACTGAAATGATTACAGTAAACACAAGGTGAAGGGTATACAAAAGGACACTGTATTGATGTGATCAAGCTACAGCATTATTTTTCAGGAATCTTTTGGAAAATGTAAATACACTATCCTTCATTTTGTAACCGTGACAGACCCCACCTTTCCCGAGAAGATCAATAACGGCTCTCTCTGCATCCCCCCCTAGATCAGCTATAATTCATTTCTGTGGAGATCGATGCTCCAGCTTGTCTACATCTCGGACGGAACGGAGGCTGAAGATGCCTCCGTAACTCTGCACTGATGCGCCGCCGATGAGTCAGCAACAAACCTCAACAAAGCACAGCCCAGGTCAATTACACACGAAGTGCCCAAGGCAGCCAAATTAGGTACCTCAGGTCTGATAACCAGCACCTGAGCAGGAAAGACTAGCCTGATCCCCACTCAACACTCTGATCTCATACCCTGCGAGCAAGATCCTGCCAGTTACCAATTCAGTTCCCCAGTTTTAAACTAAAGTTTCTTGAAAAAGAAACCCGCGTGATAATACAATGAAAAGATGCTGAGATTTTAACACAAACTTAAACCCTTTAAAATGTCTGTTTAACACAGGATGCACTTGAAATGATATCATTCATAAGGAGAAAAGAGGGCAATATAACTCAGAAATACAGACAATTAGTTCAAGCATTGCAAAAAGGCGCCAAATTTTTACAAATTATAGAGGTCCCTCTTGTACTTCGGTCTGGGCTGGTGCCAAAATTTCAATGTTAAAAAGCAGCCTGGGTTGCTTAATAATACATGGCTGGAAGCTGCATAATTCGTCTAACGTTTCAAGTATGGCAGAGCATATTCAAGCCAGGGCACTACCTTGGTGCTGCTGTGCTTGTGCAATCACAACATCCACAACCAAACGATCTCCCATCTGGGCTGTATTTTAAATGGCAAAAAAAGTCACTTCACAAACACTTGAACACTTAATCCAGCGATGCAGCCCAGAGAAGAAATGAGCCGAAAGGCGTTAGCTGCTTATCATAACGACAGCTATGGCAGGGCTGCTGCTACCGTCCCAGGATGTTGAGGCTCTGCCACCCCACATGCCACACTTAGAAAAGGATTCTGGGTGTTTTTATGATCTAAAAAAATGTTCAAAGTGAATCAGCTTCCACGTGGATCGGCATTCCTAATCAGGCCGTGCATATGTCTTTTGCAGTATGGCTGGCAAATGTAGCAGGAAAAACTGTTTTGGGGGAGTTATTGTCTGCTTACACCAGAGCTGTTTTTAATCCGGTGACAGTGGCAAGCCTCAATGAAGTCAACTCAGGCTAAACGCTGAAGACAAATTGTCCTCTAGGCTTGTCACAATCATTACATAATCGACATATCACATTTATTTTATCTTGATCATCTTCAAAAACATTAGAAATGTTTCATCTCAAAATTTCTCACTATTTGCTCCTTAATCTTCTAATTTGACTGCATGGCACAATATATCATTCTCATGTATTAAACCAAACAGGATTCCCCTATTTATATGCAAAATGGCAACGATATGTCTCTGTAAAGTTCAGCACAGGAACACATTACCTACAGAGCTCCGTCTGCCTGGGCGACCCTTACATCCCATTGCGGCCCCTGCGCCGAGTCCTATTTCCAGCTCCTTGCTAACATGGTTGCTATCAGCCCCCGTGGGTCCATTTGCCACCGTACCAAAGTAGGAAGCAAAAGGAAGAAAGCCTCTTAGGGATGAAGTGAGCGAGCATGATAATCCCTTCTGTGTCTGCTCTGCAACTTCACCTGCTGTTAATCCATAACCTGGTAATCCTACCGGTGCGACAAGCACAGGTAACATAAACTCTAACTAACGTATTCAACACATGCAATTACAGTGCCTCGCAAAAGTATTCATACCCCTTGACCTTATTATCATTTTGTCAAGTTACAACCACAAGCTTCAGTGTATTTAATTGCCATTTGATGTGATAGACCAAGGCAAGGTAGCATTTAATGGTCTTCTGAAGAATATATGATTTTTTTTGACAAGTATGGCGTGCATTTGGACCTCATGTTTTACCACAATGAGGGTGCATTCAGGATAATGTGCACTGTTCGTTTTCCTCCTCATCTAGCATAATGCCTGCACAACATAAAATAAATGGTACTTATTGCAATAACTCTGTCAGTTGCAATAAAGCCACAATTTCCTTCCTCCTCTCTTTCTCACCTGTGCCTCTAACACTCTCTGTGACCTTTAGCATCTTGAGCACTATTACCTGTGCCAGGTGTGGTGTCTACTCCTGCAAGACTCCATTAAACAGGCTGAATATTACATTGGCATGCAAAAATACAGTTTATGCACTCCAAACAGTCATTTGTCTTATTGATATTGCAAAACTAATTATTAGCCTGTAAACAGATTCTCCCACCTTATCCTTGGAACTCTGCAGCTCCTCCAGAGTTGGGTGCCTTTTGGCTGCTTCTCTAATTAATGTTCTACTTGCCCTGACCGCATTTTAGGTGAGCAGCCATGCTTTAATAGGTCATCCTCTATCAATTTATAGAAGATAATTGAACAGTGCTCTGTGACATGTTTGAAGCTTGGGATGTTGTTTCATAACCTAACCCTGCTTTAAACCTTTCCACAACTTTAACCCTGACCTGGCTGGTGTGTTCTTGGTCTTCATGATGCCGTTTATTCTTTATTGTTCTCTAACAGACCTCTCAGGCCTTCACAGAACAGCTGGATTTATACTGAGATTACATTGTACACAAATGGTCTCATTTTACTGGTTAGATGATTTCTGAAGATAATTGCTTTCATTGGATTTATTTCAAGGGTACCATCCAAATCCATAAACTGGACTAAAGTTTGTGATTGTAAAATGACCAGATATGGAAAAGTGCCAGGGGGCTTGGGTACTTTTGCGACACTGTGCGCATACATACATACCTTCACAGACGCCCACTTCCACCGCACAGATACGTTTTCACACACAGACTGGTGAGTGCAGGTTTTAACGCCACAGCATGTAAAAAAACCTAACATGCATCTATTCCCCTGTGCTTCTCTGCATCCGGCTCACTGCCATTCATGCAGGTAGCACTGTCCGTGTACTTATGTTCATGCATGACGTGTTCATACTTACATGCATGTGCTGAGGTCTACAGCATGCATGTACTAATATTGAAAATTTGCCTCCAGTTATCCATTTTCACCAGTAATGGTGTAAGTGCTTCTACTGGCTATAAGCACATGCAGTGAACAGGTAAAGTCCTGTACAGCATTCACCACTTCATCACTCCAGGCCCCAAGGAGCTACAGTAATTCAGGACCCACAGCAATGTTGCTTAACTTTTCAGCAGCAGATCAAAACTAAGTTTAAAAAAAAAAGACTTAAATTTGTAGCTCTTTAGGGCCGAGGGGTTGGGGGGGGGGGGGGGAACCGTGCCTAGCCGCACATGCAACTTAGGTTTCTCATCATCCAGCCTGGTTTTAGCAAACTCACTTTTGTCAAACTTGTCTGCGAGGCGAGCACGCATGGTAGCGCTGGCGCCCTGGCCTGGGTCCTGCAGTTCAGAAGCCTCCTGCCTAATGGTGGTCAACACTAACTGCTCTGTGGGCGCCGTAAGAGGCCGCAGCAGAAGAAAACAACACACACAGGACAACAAGTTATTATACACGCACTGCGCTTCAGAAAACAGCGTCTGAACTTTACATTTACAGTGACGTGCAAATTTCATGTCTGCAAGTGGAAGGTGTCAGCAGAGAGCTGCTCACAGAAAGCTCTTCTAGCTTGTGCACGAGTGCCCCCTTGTGGCTTCCTCAAGGAAATATCTTGTTTCTGCATAGACATTAGTTTCCACCTATATCTCCCAAATGGGATCTTCAGTTTCTAGGCAGCCATGACGACCAGTCATTATCTTCCCAAAACAGATGCACTGTTGACAGTTGGCTGATCTGCACGACTCACATAAATTAGACACGCTAGCAGTGGTACAAGATGGTGCCCTTTGTGTTAAAAACAATTCACTTGGGGTGGATTCTGTAAAGCCTACATGACTACATTCACTCAAATTCATCAAGCAGAAACAACGTTGTGAATTGTATTTTGTTATATGCTTGATAGGACCTATCTTAAAGATGCTATGAACTTTAAAAGGAATGCATATTTATATCTGTTTGGGAATAGTGTGAGTAAATGTAACAGACTGGCAGAAGTGGATGCCATCACCTGTAGCAGCTTGCTAATTGGAGCAAAGTACCAAGAGTTCAGGCTCCAAGAGATTAAAATAAGGACAGCACGGAGAGCGCACGAGGGAATGTATATACTGTGCTGGAGCACCTTGCAAATACATACCAAAATTGAACAGTTTGGTCTTCACGCAAAACACTTTATATGTTGGAAAGCTAACTCTGCCTGAAAAAACATTCCCCACAGTGAAACATGGCGGTGGTAGCATCATAATGGTCAGAATGCTTTTCTTCACCAGGTCAGCTAAAATGGGTCAATCCTGAAAGAGGCAGCAACGGACTTGACACTGGAGTAGAGATTCACCCTTTGGCAGGACAAAGACCTTAAACACACAGCCAGAACCGTAATAGAGCGGGATTAAAGTAAATTTATGTGTTAGACCTAAATCCAGTTTAAATCTGTAAGACTTCTAGCTCGAATTCAGGGTGACTGAATGCATGTGTACACCACACTTTTTATTATGAAGTGCTTTTCATTGCACTTCCAAATTATCCACTACTACTTAATCCTTAGATTGATTAAAAGCATCAGTTTCGTTCATTCAGCTATTACTTTCATTTTTAAATAAAGTAATGCATTACGAGCAAGCTTCTTTTTCAAAAGTCAACTTTTACATTTTTATTAATAAAAAGTCAGGTTTACATTAGTCTGATTCAGATAGGCCACAGTGCGATTACATGTCCATAAAAAATGAACATTTAAGACTGAAAAGATCCCGGAAATTTCTGGAAGCTTTAGGAACAATGCAGACACACACAAAAACAAAGACCCCTTGTTTGCCACATGAAATCATCTACTGCAGCATCACATGAGTGCTTCTCCCTAGCTTTTACTTAAGGAAAAAGATGATACACTAATTTAAATAAAAGACTCTAGACATGAAGTACATTAATGTAAATTAACCTGTCTGGGTTTTTGTAGGATCCAGGATCTTAAACTAATCACTCCGCCAAAGCCAGACAAGGCATGAGTGAACTAAGCAGCTGTTTAGGACCCCCAGATCAACAGGGGGCTCCCAAAGGCACAGAAATCCACTTTACAATGTAATTTTTATTTAAAAACTTCTTTCAGAGTAAGACATTTGTCGATGAAAAGGTTACACTTTAGAAGTAGCCAGGTGCATTCTGTTCAGTAATTTCCATCCTCTACTTATTCCTTAACTTCTAATCTCTAGCTGCCAAAACGTTTCTTCAAAGATTCTTCAAGGACTAAATAATTATCTTATTATTTCTAAACATGCACGCCTTATCCAAGGTGAACAGAGCTGGCCCAATATTGTATGCGGCCTTAAGCAGAATGTTATCAGGAGGAGGCCCACTTCCCGTTAAGCCCATCACTCACCAGCCGCCTCTAAAAGCGTTTCAATTCAGATGTGGTTGAGTCGGGAAGAAAGGAGCAAGTTTATTTGGTTCAGCATAAAAACAGCTACAGAAAATTGGTATGTTTTTGTCAGCCACCTTGGCTCACATAGAAGTGACAGAAAAGATCAAACCGGTAGCGTTAAATTGTGACCATGTTAACATAACCACTTTAAAACTGTCTTTTTAAATTTCTTTAATTTTTTTTGGTCATACCGACCACTTAAAGCTGTTTTACACAGAGCCACATTCACCAGGTCACACAACGTTCACACATTCATACACAGATCTTGAGGCAACTAAAGGTTCAGTGAAGGAAGCTGGAATCAAACCCACAACTGCTCCTCAAGACCCACAATCACCCACCACTATGGATGATATAAAGGGGACACAAGTTGAGCTTTGGTAACTGATGCGGATGCTTGGAACGCCCAACAATCAAACTCTGTTAAGGGCCCCATGAAATAAATTAGAATATCATTGAAAAGTTAATCTACTTCAGTAATTCAATTCAATAAACGAAACTCCCACACTCAGTTCCCACACACTGGTATAGTTCAAGCATTTATTTTAGTAGATTTTGATTATTATGGCATAGAGGTAATGAAATTAGATTTTTAATTGAAAAAATACTGTTATCTGAAAAACAAGCTTTGGACCACTGATCAACACTCCGTGCCTTTTTCTCCTTAGCCCAGGTAGGACGTTTCTGACATCTCTGTTTCAGGAGTGGCTTAACAGGAAATGACACTGTTGTAGCCCATGTCCTGAATACGTCTGTGTGTCGTGGCTCCTGAAGCTCTGAATGCAGCTGCAGACCAAACCTTGTAAATATCCCCAAAACTCGTGAATGGGCTTTACTTCACAATCCTCTCAAAGCTGCAGTTATCCCTGTTGCTTATGTAAGTTGTTCTAACACACGTTTTCCTTCCACTAACCTTTCAAAGATATGCTTGGTTACAGCACTCTGTGAACAACCAACCTTTTTAGCAATGACCTTTCGTGACTTATGCCTTTCATGTGGAGGGTGTCAGTGACTGTCGGCTGGACATCTGTCTAGTTTTCGGCCTTCCCAATGATTCCCAAACATTTCTGTATCACAAATCGTTTGTTTATTAATTATTTAACATTGTCATTTTCAGATAAATTGAATTTTAGGGTTTTGGTTAACTTTGTGTGATCAATCTTCATATGAGTTTCACTTTTTGAATACTTAACTCTTCGATTAGTTTCAAATCAACTGAGATGCACCTGTAGATAGGCTGACGGGACAGTTAGGTGCGCTGTTTGGACGGTCACGTGGTCAGGTTCTTGGCCTAGACGTCTGGCCCAGAAAATGTACTGATATTTTACTATAAGCCGCTATAAAACAAATAAATAAATAAAAATACGCGAGTCGACTCTTACAACCAAGTGGTGAGATGCAATAATCCGACGTATTTATGCATTATGTCATGGATCAGGTGATGCAGGTATGAGGTTACACTCGAGATATTTCTATCCCAAAGTTTTGCATCATCACGGATTCCCTGATGAGAAAATATCCGGGTTAAACAATGAATCCGTCATCTGCAGCCTAATTGCCCTTGAATTCCCACCCGGAGCCTAAAAATGAATTAAGCGGTTTTAGGATGCTGCAACTCTGCAAGTCACCCCATATGCATGCCGCAGTCCGGAGTTATTATGCCAGGCACATACCAAAACCACCCGAGTCCAGACAGGACGGGACAGGCCGCTGCATGTCCAGCAGTGACGGGCCTGATCTAATGAGATAAGTACTTTACAATGACAGGTCGCACTTTCGGCGGCGGGGTGAACCCTGATTGGTCAACCATTAAAATATCCGAATTAGGTTATTTATCTCACCTCCCTCACTGTGGATCTTCTTGCCTCTCCGGTTGAAATACATCTTGTTAGAGGGGAATGACAGTCGGTGTGGCAGGGACGAGGAGGAGGAGGAGGAGGCCGGAGCGGTAACATGCTCACGGCCCACCAACAGAGCCGGGGAGAGCCGCCCTGGGACCGGGCTGAGTCCACCTCACCTGCCGCTGATCCTCCTGCTGCTGGAGCTGCTCGCCGATCATCGTTTCTCTGCTGCTGGACCGCCGAGGATACGGTGAAGGGACAGCTCCAAACAGCGTAAATTACATTGAAATAAGATTACCCCACATCCGGTGGATTCTTTCAAAATAAAACACTAAACTGAACAGGTTCCTGTTGAAGGTGCCAAATGTAACTTTTCTTTCCAGAGTGGAATATCATTAAACATACAGATGAACTGGGCTCAAGTTTGAAGATATTGTGAACATTGTGTGACATCTTTGTGTTTCTGGGATAATTGTGCCTGGATCTGTGGCCACTTTTCTTATTAGAAATGGTTTAAGTTGGTTGGTTTCTTGGCACTGACTCTACTATTCAGCATGGCAAGACTCCAGAATCAGGATCGTTGCCCTACTGTTGTGTCCAGGTTTTAACCATCTAGCAGTTGATTTCATGTGGTTTTAATATTTGGAGCCAGCTCTGCATTATTATTATTACATACACCCTGCAGCTAAATAGGTCCTGCACAGCCCTCCATGTGCTCGCCAGATGAGGCCTGACTGCCATTAGGTACCGAGATGAGATCCTCAGACCCCTTGTGAGACCTTATGCTGGTGCTGTTGGCCCTGGGTTCCTCCTAATGCAGGACAATGCTAGACCTCATGTGGCTGGAGTGTGTCAGCAGTTCCTGCAAGATGAAGACATTGAAGCTATGGACTGGCCCGCCCGTTCCCCAGACCTGAATCCAATTGAGCACATCTGGGACATCATGTGTCGCTCCATCCACCATCGTCACGTTGCACCACAGACTGTCCAGGAGTTGGCAGATGCTTTAGTCCAGGTCTGGGAGGAGATCCCTCAGGAGACCATCCACTGTCTCATCAGGAGCATGCCCAGGCGTTGTAGGGAGGTCATACAGGCACGTGGAGGCCACACACAATACTGAGCCTCATTTTGACTTGTTTTAAAGACATTACATCAAAGTTGGATCAGCCTGTAGTGTGTTTTTCCACTTTAATTTTGTGTGTGACTCCAAATCCAGGCCTCCATTGGTTAATAAATTTGATTTCCATTGATGATTTTTGTGGGAATTTGTTGTCAGCACATTCAACTTTGTACAGAACAAAGTATTCAATGAGAATATTTCATTCATTCAGATCTAGGATGTGTTATTTGAGTGTTCCCTTTATTTTTTTGAGCAGCGTATATATAGGTGTGGGACTAATTGTTAATGATTTGTTTAGCTTAATAAATGTTTTTTTTTTTAAAAAACAACAATGGCCTAGTTAAAGTCCAGACCTAAATTTAATGGATAATCTGTGCACAGATGGTCTCCATCCAATCAGAATGAGCTACAGTGCAAAAAAAAAAAGGCATAGTTGTTAAACTTAACAATTAGGCTCCACTTAGTGTTGGTCTATCACATAAAATACAATTACGTTTTTGGTTGTAATGTTAAAACAAATTGAAGGGGTATGAATCCTTTTGCGAGACACTTATAAAGCAAGTAATTTCTAAGAAGCAGAGAAGAAAACCAGTGTCTGGTTTTCCCATATATTCATCAAAGCCATTTTATTTACTCTCACCACATAGCAACATATATCAGTTCATATTTCAAAGGCTCATTTCCATCATATTAAATAGGAACAGAATAAATATTCACTTCTGAACCATTTGCCCACACCAACCCACCGAGGTGGCCATTCAGAACAGAAGGGTTCTTATAGAACCAACCGTAATGGACACCGGGCCTTCTTTTTACACACAAACACACACAGGCAAATAAACCACACACTCTCACACATTCCTACATACTGTTCTCCAACAACCCTGCAGTTTAGCTGGGGACACAGAAACTGCAGAGATGCAGTTAACTGACGAGTACTGCAGTTGTTATGTATAAAGTGACAGAAACAAATGAAACTGGGTGGGGTAGCTCTTAATCCATGTCTTCTACATGAAACATGTTTTTCTGTGCATGTTTTGGGAAAAAAAAAATAGATGAAAAAGAAAAATCAGGTTGCACAAAGTCAGATGCTATATGAGTGATTTTGGGTTAGTGGGACAAACTGCAGAATTATTTTATTTCCTCTGTCTCATCCTCCCAGTCTGTTCTCAACTGATATCTGAGAAAACATTAACTTCAGAGTTTGTTTTAGAGTGGAAATGGCAATCAGAGACAACAATGTTGATGTCCAACAAGACAAGATTTCCCTCTCTTGATATTGCACAACTTGTACCGACCAGTCTGATTATCAACAGCCTGTGTTTTACTGGAACCGTGGCGACAAATCAGGAGATGGTTGTAATTCAAAGTGACAGATTTTAGGGCATGACTGATGGATTTCTCTATTGGATTCTTAACTTTAGGGCTTAAACTAATAACAAGCACAGAATTTCCAAAGTGAATACAAAACTCTCTCAAAACTCTCAATTTAAGAAACTTTAAAATGGACTTAAGGTTTTAGAATAAAATAAAATAAAACAAAAACGCTTCCTTCTTCCATTCTGAGCAGATGGGACGTTAGTTTTGTATCTCTTCAAGAACCTGATAAGCAGTGCACTCGTATATACAGCTCATACTGATTAAACCAAGCCTACAAGTGATTTGTATGGTCAGTTGTGGAAAAAGTCACGCATATCAGACGCAAAAGAGTTAGAATCAGACTATTCAACGGTCGATACAGGAGCTCCTAAAGCTTAAGGGCCATCTACTGAGACTTCTGAGGCCCGATGAAACATGTAGCAACTAAGGTCACAGGAAGAGCTAAATGACCTTCTGAAAACATAGTATCTAAAAAAATAAAGTTTTGTTAATTCTCTGGATTTAAAGTTTCTTTCCTGCTTTGCACACTTTTGGTTCGGCCTTTTTTCAACTCAACGGAGGTTTTCAAAGAAAAACTGTGAAAGCGATATGTACACGCCAGGCCCACTTGGGTTTGCTCAGTTCAGCCAGCCGTGAGCAGGAGTGAGCGGGTCAGTCTTGATGCGCTGCGAGGATGGGCTGCCTGCAGATGGGGCAGGTGTTGTTTTCGGAGAGCCAGCGGTCGATGCAGTGGACGTGGAACTCGTGGGAGCAGGGCAGGCGCCGCAGTTTGTTGCCTTGAGCGTATTCGTTGATGCACACGCTGCAGGCGCGACCCATCTCGCCTTCGAGGCTGGCCTGACCGTACGTACGTGTGGATAGATTGTCGATCTGCTCTTTGGTCAGGCCTCTGGGATGTTCGTCATCTTCCTCGTCGTTGAGTAAAAAGAAGTGAGCCAACCTCAGGATGGGCAGGGTGCCATTTTCCACCAGGTTGTTGGTGTCTCTGCTGTTTGCCCGTCCGTCTGCGGAGCCAACTACTCCACCCCCAAGTCTGGCCTGCCCGATCTGCCTGTCCTCACTGCTCACATGCCCCTCCATCCCTTGAAGAACCTCACCAGTCCCACCCTGGCCAGGTCCACTCTCATTTAGATGTAGACGACTGCTGCTGCTGTTAGTAGCGCCGACATCTGCAAGGCTGGGCACAACGCTTTCAGAACTCGCCTCCGTCTCCATGAGTGAGCTAAGCTCTCCAAAGCCAGTCATAATCTGACGCAAGATGGAGCGCAGGGCGGTGGAGTTGGGTTCTCCGAGGCCCGTCTCGCTAATGCGTCTCAGTGGAATCCGGATGGTGCTGACGTAGGTGCGGATACCTGCTCGCTCAGAACGGGAAATGGTGCGCCTAAACCCACCGCTGTCGCTTTCGAATGTGACAGTGTTCTCTGCAACCCGTGCACGGGATCGAGTTCTGCTGGCGATGCTGTCCCGGTCCCTGTTCTCGCCAGGCCGAATCCTTCTCACCTGCAAGTCCAGCATGATTGTTGGATGCCGTCTGACAGCAGAGCTTCCTGCTCCTGCTGCAGGCGACTCGGTCGCACGCTCTACTGTTTCCACAGCGGACTCCAGCACAGCATCAGGTTCTGACACAATTCCTCCAGTCTCCATGGATACAGAGGTTGTGACACCGCTCGGCTCACCAGTTTGGACCATAGACCCATTCGGGCCGCTCCCAGATGGTGGGGTGGTACTGACACCAGGCGTTCTGTTTAAAGGGGATCGGCTTCTTCTTGATGCACGAGATGCAACTCCACTGCCCGCTGCAGACCTGCGCGCTCGGCCACGTGATCGAGTCCGGCTGCTGCGCGATTCGTGTCCCACAGCCTGGGGATGTGATTCACCGTGAGGCGACACCCGAGGACAGTCTAGAGAAGCAGGCATTTCATTACGCCCCTGCTGTACTTCTACATTCAGGACTTGATGCTGAAATGGAGTGGTTTGATCAACGGGAGGACTGGGGACAGTAGGAGAAGCTGCTGAAGAGTTTAAAGTAGAAGCCCGCCTTGGAGTGGCAGCTGGGACTATCTCTGCAGGAGGAAGTGTGACGGGGACCACGGACAGAGCAGTAGTGCTGCTGCGTGTTCGCCGGGTCTCGATCCTGCGTATGGCCGGGCGTGGGGAGGGATATGGAGCTGGCCTCAGTGTTGCTGAAGGCTGAGAACTGGAGAGCTGGGATACAGTGCGGACAGAGGGTGCGGAGGGGCTTGGAGGAATCACTGGCAGTTCTGGGACATCTGCAGAGTTCACCGTTTCAATATGCTCTCCCGGCTCGGGCTGATCGTGGTTTATGTTGATCTCGAGGCTGAAACGAAATTCCCCGCTGTTTGGATTGGTCCGGCTGACAGCCCTCCACGTCTGGTTGCCACTCTGGCCACTTCGGGTAGCATTACCAGTGCGCCTGAACGTATTCAGCCACTCCAGTAATGAATCACCATTAGAAGGTTCTGCTCCAGCTTCTGTGACCCCTACAAAAAAAATAATATGGGTCACACCAAGTATGTCAATATGCATCACACTGTGTCATTATCAATGTTCACACACAAAGCTATCACTTGTGAAGTCATGTGAATGACTAAATTGTACTTTTATGATTTCATTTGAACAACAATGTTCTGAGGTTATTTCTTCGGTGCTGCATTTGTATTTAAGCCCCTATACTCTGATGACGCCCAATAAAACCCAGAGCAATCAACTGTCATGAAAAATGTGTAATTTAATGACAATATAGATACAGTTGCACTGAAAAGGCTTTAGAGGTTTGCTGGAGGAGATTAGTGAACAAACAGCATCATGAAGACCAAGGAACACAGCAGACAGCTCAGAGAGACGGTTGTGGAGAACTTTAAATGGACTGAATTTATATAGTACTTTTCTAGTCATACTGACCACTCAAAGAGCTTTGCATTAGAGCCACAATTCCAAACGCCTACACAAGGATATGGTGGCCAACTTGGGGTTAAGTGCCTTGCCGATTGACATGCTGCAAGGCTACACCCATGCAGCCTCTAAAAGGCATATTCTTTATTAAATTAAAATAGCTTTGAAGCATATTCTTGGTGTTAGGATGACCTAGTTAAAACCCAGACCTAAATCCAATTGAGAATTTGTGGCAAGAACTGAAAAATTATGTTCATGTACACTTTCTATCCAATACGACTGAGCTTGAGGTAAAAAAAAAAAAAAAAAACGGGCAAAAGGTTCTGTCCCTGAATGTGCAAAGCTGGTAGAGACGGAAAAGGTCCATCGGCAGTGATAGCAGGGAAAGATGGATCTATGTAGTATTACGTCCCACAATTACACAACACACTTTTTTGATTTTTATAAAAAATAAAACAAAGAAGTTACACCAAGTATCAATTTTTATTTACTTTCCAATGATAAACTACTTTGTGTTGGTCTGTTCCATAAAAACACATTGACGTTTCTGGTCGCAACTTGTCAAAATGTGATTAACGTTCAAGGTGTATGCAGACATTAACAAGGCATTAAATATTCCATTGGGCATAAGCCAGATTTTGCAAGTTCAGGTAAGGCCCCTTCCCCCCATCCTACCTGCCCCTCCTCTTCCTCCACCGCCTCTCTCCTCTCCTCCGCTGCTACTGCTCTGCTGCTCTCCAGAATCGACAGTCTGTGATCGTTGCTCGGTGTGGGGCTGAGACGAAACCCGCTCCTTTGCTCCATCCAGGCGCTGACGGAGCTCCTCTGCAGTCACCTCCCCTATAAAATATGGTATGTATTAACACGAAGGCCATTATGGTGTGAATTCGACAGGATATAATATGTCAGTAGGTAAATACATGAGTGGAGGTAAAATTAAAGAAAATGTTCTTAGTCCTTTAAGGGTTAATTAGGGTGTGTCCTACCAGGAGTGCCCAGCAGATTGCCATCTCTCATCAGGCGGTACTCATCTTCACTCAGTTCATTAATGAAGTTGTAGTATGCCTCCTCCCGTCGAAGACGCTCTGCCTGCCTCCGCCGTTCGCTTCCCCCACCAGGAGGGTCCATCACCACCAAACGTGCTGTGGGGGCAGATGGGTTTGACTCTCAGTCATGGATGGAATGGCAGCATTGCACAAGTGGACATACAGTTCTGTTCAAAAATAATAAGTGTACTTAAAAAGTGAGGGATGCTCAAAAATATTATAATGGCCTTTATTTCCAAACACGCAAATGCACTGGGACCAAGTAACATTCAAAAGAAAACTATGAAGAAAATGTTTCAACTTTTAGCACCACTTTGCAAAAATGCATGCATTGTGTCTTTACAAAATCAGACCAAAAAATGGTTCAAGATAATATTTCACTGTTTCTGAGAACTGCTTCACATTCATGTAAAATCAAACGGTACCATGTTTCGGTACCTAAACACATCATCGTCACACTAAGGCAGTGGAAGAGTGGGTGATTTTTCATGCCGGACATGAACGCAGCATCGCACGCACAAGAGCGTAATGGTGTCAGTAGCCGCTGCTACAGTCAACAAAGCAAGCATGGCTAATTGGAAGCTCTCCAAAGTATGGCTCCACTTTTCAAAATGCGATGCAGATTACGCTCGCTGCAATATTTGTGATGCGAAGTGCAAGGCCAGCGGCCAGAATACTTCTAATCTGAGGAAGCACCTGGTTAAGCACAAGACTGAAAAGTGCACAAGTTTCCTCAGCCTCAGATCTACGGCCACAACTCCTGCATTCGGCACCGTTAGCGACTTGTCGTCTGCAGCCAGGAACACTGGAGAAGAAATGTTTGAAACAACTGAGATGTTACAACACAAACAGCTGGATGTTGTTTTTGATATATTCTTTAAAGCTTTTTTATTCAGAAATAAATATGTTGAATTGAAAATTTTTCAGATTTTATTATTAAACAAATTAACATTTATTACCACATTAAAACACAAAAAGTACCAAAAATGGGTACCCTCGAGTACCAATACCGATTCCCAGGTACTGGACATCGGTACCGTATCGGTTCAAACGTGAAAGGTACCCATCCCTAGCTGTGAGCAGGTATTCCAGCCCAGGATGATTGAACTACATTCTTCCACCCCTGTAAATCTTGGTTTTGCCTTGAAAACCGCATGTTTGACGTCACCACCACAATTCTGCCACTGGATTAATATCCAGGGATTGGGTTTGCCACTCTGTTGTTAATCATGTTGGTCCTCAGGGCCGAAAGTCCTGCATGTTTTATGTGTTTCCCTGCTGTCACACACCTCATTTAAATAAATAGGTGATTAACGAGCTTTTGGAGCACTTCGTGGCATACGGAGGACATATGAATCAGCTGTGCTGGAGCAGAGGCATCTAAAACACGAAGGACAGTGGACCATCAGGATCAGGGTTGAGAATCACAGGTGTAAAGCAATGCAACTTAAACCTCTTTCAATGATCTACCAAAGGCAGTCAACACAATACTTAATTAAAGATGTCAACAGCTGGGCAAGGCCATGACGTACGTGCTAGCACTTACGCTGAAGGAAAGTGCAGTAAGACCATCCAGACATGTGGATATATGCTCGATTTATTAACAAAGAGAATAACAACATATCTTTCAAAAGGTCAACATTAGGTTCTATTAGCATCTACGGAAAGCCAAGTAGACAGAAGCTAATAAAGCACAGAGGCTGGACTTGTCATCCGAGCCAGTAACCAATCACCAACCCACTCTTAATGAGTGACACCTCAGGCATCCAATCAGTACGCCGCAAAGGCGGGTCACTGGAGGCTAAACGGACGATTCCTCCATGTAAACGCAAAGCACCAAAGGAAAGACAAAGAATCCCCTCAGCACTTTTGGCTGATCCTAAATAAGACGTTTACACCCGGTGATGAAATTATATGTTACTGACAAGACACAGCATTTGTCTTTGAAGACGTTTCAAGCTTGCAAAGCGTCATTTAAATGCGCAACGCCTCGGTGTTAACTGAGCCCTAGCATTTTAGCATAGCCAGTGAGCAGCAATCAGTCGACACCAGAGCAAACTGTCAGAAAAATTCAACATTACACTCATGACAAATAATGTTATAAAACAGATAAGATATACGAAGCCTGAAACTGACAGAGATCATAAATCAATAACTGCTGACTGATATTGAGCGATTGAAGTACCTGACAAAGCAGCTGTAATATGGACGGTTTTCTCAGCTCTCTTCTCTCTCAAACCAAGATGGGACCAGTGGTCCTGATTCTAATACAGTCCGTCAGAAACAGCGTCCGTCGTTCATTTGTTCCTATAAAATGTAATTTTAACGAAACAACCTTTTCCTCACATAATAACTAAGCGAACATAAAGTACAAAAGATTTGCTTCTAATATTTTTTCAATCAAAGTAGTGATATCAAAAGTCAAAAAGGATCATTAGGAGACAAACACACAATTTAAGGCTGGCTTATTAATATATTGTCTCTTAATGTAATTTGCCAGACTTTTCTGTAAAATCAAAACAGGCTCACTTTTAATATAGTTTGTCTCCTGTAGCAGTTTTTTTTAAGGGCAATATGGTTCTTCACCCAGGGCACCACTGTGCCGCCCCCTAACACCTCAGTTTTGCCTAGACATGTTTTCTTTTCTTATTTTTCATTTGCATATCCAATCAATAGGGAAAGGTGTCCGACTCAGTTGTAGACAGTGTAAAAGCGCTGTAAAAAAATCTGGGCATATGCAGCAGCTCGCTAATTATTCTGAAATTGGTGTTTGATTCCTATATAGGTGGTAAAATTAAAGGGGGGGACAGTATTTGATAACTTTAAGTTCAAAATCTGAAGTGTATATATATAAATTCACCTCAGATTTTCATATATATATATTTTTCATTTTTTTATTTTTTTGATTACTATATTTATGCGTAAAACCTGTAATTCATTTGTGAAATAAAAATCAAAGAGATTCATAAAAGAAATTTGATTTGTTTTGCTATATAGTTGTAACTTATTATCCATGAAAGATACAATCTATTCCCCCCAAAACAAGCTTGCTCTTACATTTCTCTGATAACATTATAGAATTATAATAATACATTTTATTTATAGAAGGTCTAAAACAACTGATCAGAATGTTTGGTAGCACATTCATTTGTATTTTTCTTGTTCTTTGTTCCTCCTCATTTGCACATTTTTTAATCAGACCCCTTCTTCGGGGTGTTTACTCTTCTTCTATACAAATCTAGTAAAAAAACTTTAAGATGTATTACAGAACACTGCATGGATTTAAGGAAAATTTGGCAGCAGTAAAGCACCTGAAGGCAGTTTGTGAAGAGAAGCAGGCAGACTGGATTGGTCACATTTCCGTATTAAAGACCTTTAGTAATCATTTTGAGCATAGCTGTGGTAAAAACTATGCAGTCTGGTCGAAGTGCTCCTTTAGGATGTTTTTCATGCCCCAACAATGTTTCCCGAAAAACTGCTAGCTCCACCAAAAATTACTACATGAGAGGCAGACTTACAATGACCCCTGTTCTACCAGTTAGCCCCACCATCCCAGTAGCATCGTTGTCATTACAAGGCAACAGTTTTGCTTAGGTTTTGCCATCCAAAGCAGTATTTATTATGGGTTGGGGAGGTCACTGGACTCAAGCTAAGACTCAAACATGTAAATTTGAATCCTATCAACTATCTATCTAGCTTTCCTCGCTACGCTGAAGAAAAAGTCTCTCCACAGCATGCCGCAACCACAATCATGTTGCAGCAATATGGTTCATATAAAAATATATTTATACAACAACAATTTATTAGTTATGATTAAATGTATATCTGTGCTATAATAAATAAATGTATGAATCTCCACATGATGAAGTCTCTCCATCCATTTTTCCCAGATCTTTCTGCTCTGCATAGGAATGTGTCCTTCATGGCCGATCCGGCTCTAGATGCCAGCTCCTTTTACATTAAAGTTTTCTTCATAGTGACATCAGAACAAACGTTCAAGCTGCAATGTTGACAGATTCTGCATGTTTCTGTGTGTGATAACTAAGACTAAGAATAAGTTGCCAATGCAGCTAAAAAATAAAATTGTAAATATTTGGGAAGTGAGCTGTATTTAGCTGTAATCAAAGGAGAAGCTGTTAATCACTGAGTCTGCTCAGTAACCTTTTTTCTGTAAGCACAAGCTGTCACAGGACATGGGCTGCTGGAGTGGTTTCTTGTCATACATAATTTGTGTATAAACACACACTGATTAAATGTGAAAACACATGTCTTTTTCCTAAATGCTAGAGGTACAATGACTTTCAAAACTATGCATACCTTTTAAATTTTTTAATATTTGATCATACCACAGTCTTCAATGTACTTGTACTCGTCGTCTTCCGCTTATCCGGAACCGGGTCGCGGGGGCAGCAGACTCAGCAGAGACACCCAGACGTCCCTCTCCCCAGACACCTCCTCCAGCTCCTCCGGGGGGAGCCCAGTGCGTTTCCAGGCCAGCTGAGAGACATAGTCCCTCCAGCGTGTCCTGGGCCGTCCCCTGGGCCTCCTCCCGGTGGGACGTGCCTGGAACACCTCCCGAGGAAGGCGTCCAGGAGGCATCCGGTATAGATGCCCGAGCCACCTCAACTGGCTCCTCTCGATGTTGAGGAGCAGCGGCTCTACTCCGAGCCCCTCCCGGATGGCCGAGCTCCTCACCCTATCTCTAAGGGAGTGCCCGGCCACCCTACGGAGGAAGCTCATTTCAGCCGCTTGTATCCGGGATCTCGTTCTTTCGGTCATGACCCAAAGTTCATGGCCATAGGTGAGGGTAGGAACGTAGACCGACTGGTAAATCGAGAGCTTCGCTTTTCGGCTCAGCTCTCTCTTCACCACAACGGACTGGCACAGCGCCCCCATTACTGCGGCAGCTGCACCGATCCGTCTGTCGATCTCCCGCTCCATTCTTCCCTCACTCGTGAACAAGACCCCGAGATACTTGAACTCCTCCACTTGAGGCAGGAACTCTCCTCCAACCTGAAGAGGTTCAATGTCTTCAATGTATTTTTTATATTTAATATGATAGACTAGCACAAAGTACCACATCATTGTGAGAGGGAACGAAAAAAGATCTTTCAATGGTTGTAATAGTTGAATCTTATTATAAATCCAGCAGTTTTGGGAAGGTCCCAGAGGTTTGTTAGAGAACATTAATTAATCAACTGCATCATGAAGACCAAGAAAGACAAAGGAGATGTTAGGGATGAAGTTATGGAGAATTCTAAAGCAGGGTTAGGTTGTAAAATAATAGCTTAAGCTTTAAACATCTCACAGAGCTCTGGTTGATGCATCATCTAATGGAAAGAGCATGATACAACTGCAAACCTACCAGAACTTGGCTGTCCACGTAAACTGACAGGTTGAGCAAGGAGAACATTCATCAAAGAACCAACCAACGGGCCCAGTGTAACTTTGGAGGAGCTGCAGAAATTCACAGCTCAGGTGGAAGAATCTGTTGCCAGTACAACTATTAGTCCTGCATGGCACAAATTAGGTAAGAGGAAAGCCATTGTTGAAAGAAAGGCATAAGAAGGATTATTTAAAGTTTACTACAACCATTTCGGGAACACGGCAAAAACATGTAAGAATGTGTTCTGATTAAATGAGACTGAAACCAAACTTCATGGCCTATGTGTGGTGGATAACCACACATATAGCACATGTATATATTTAACCATCCCCACTGTGAAATACGACGATGGCCGCATTATGCTGATGGGATGTCTTTTCTTCAGCAGGTACAAGGAAGCTGATCAGAGTTGATCGAAGGAGTGCTGGAGTGAAATACAGGGTGATACTATAACAATCTGAGATCTTATTATAACAATTATGCAAAGACAAATTCGCACAAAAAAGTTAGTCTGTAAATTTGAAGTGCTGGTAAAGGCATCTCAAGGACTTGTAGCTAAAATTACATTGAAAAATTGTTTCTGAAGTACTGAATATAAATGCATGCCACACTTTTCAGATTTTTATTTATATAAAATAATGAAATGTGTATGTCATTTAAATCCCATATTAAACAGGTTTCTAGGATTTCCTTTTTTCACCTCAGGAACATTGCCAGAATTAGAAATATCCTATCTAGGAGTGACCCTGAAAAACTAGTCCATGCATTTGTTACTTCAAGGCTGGACTATTGTAATTCTTTACTGTCAGGATGTTCACAAAATGCAGATAAAAGCCTTCAGCTGATTCAAAATGCTGCAGCAAGAGTTCTGATGAAAATTAAAAAGAGAGATCATATTTCTCCTATTTTAGCTTCCCTTCATTGGCTCCCTGTTAAATCCAGAATAGAATTTAAAATTCTCCTCCTCACATATAAAGCCCTTAATGATTTAGCTCCATCATACATCAGAGATCTGATTGTTCCATATGTTCCTAACAGGGCACTTTGTTCTCAGATTTAGAGTCTCTAGAAGTAGAATGGGAGGCAGATCCTTTAGTTATCAGGCTCCTCTCCTGTGGAACCAGCTCCCAGTTTTAGTCTGTGAGGCAGACACCCTGTCTACTTTTAAGGCTAGGCTTAAAACTTTCCTTTTTGATGAAGCTTATAGTTAGAGTGGCTTAGTTTATCAGGGAGGGAGGAAGGCTCCCTCCCTGTTGGATGGAGTAAGGGGGAGTCAGGTTTAGCCTAAACCGGCTCAGTTATGGGTGAGGTGCAAACACACCCTCCATTTCTGTTATCTGTGTGACCCCTTCTCTTTTCCAATGGTTATAATCAGTCTGACAGAGAGAGGTATCCCAAATCCTTGTGATTTTTAGTATAACAATGACCATCAGTGGGAACCTTTGTGGGGTGCCTTGAAACGACGTTGAAAATAAGCACTGTTTAACTAAATAATCTGAACTGAAACTTTCTTTGTAGTTATGCTGCTATAGGCTTAGGCTGCTGGAGGACATAATGACCACTTTCACCCTCCTCGCTACATTCTCACACTACTCTTCAATTTTGTATTATTTGCTGTTATTTCAGCTTTTAACTTTGTTCTCTCTCTTTTCTCTTCCTAGAAGCTACACCTGGCCTGGCTCTGTGTCTACCTGTAACACCTTTCTGGAGAGGGGCATCGTCCGAGCTTCTGCTGGCAACAACTTAATGCTCACCCTCTACCGATGATCCACATGGCCCTGTCTTTCAGTGTTTAACCCTTTCTCTCTCCTAGACATAGCTACTGACTGAGCTTTTACTGTAACTAACTCTATGTGCTCTCTTTCAGACTCTAACCTTGAAAACTGGCTCAGAGTTGATCTGTTCCTTCTTTCTAGGTGAAACGACTAAAGGAGCTACATCTATTAACATTTACCTTTTCCTTCCCATAGAAAGTACTCCTGGATCAGTGCTTCTTTGTTCTCTTTGTGTCTCTGCTCTGTTCTCTCTAACCCCCAGTCGGTCGTGGCAGATGGCCGCTCACACTGAGGCTGGTTCTGCTGGAGGTTTCTTCCTGTTAAAAGGGAGTTTTTCCTCTCCACTGTCGCTACATGCATGCTCAGTATGAGGGATTGCTGCAAAGTCAACGCCAGTGACTGTCCACTGTCTCTACATGTTCATCCAGGAGGAGTGAATGCTGCAAGTCACTGACTGGATGCAATCTGCTGGGTTTCCTTAGATAGAAAAACTTTTTATCCAATTTGAATAAATAATAGAATCTGGCTGCACTGTTCAATGGTTAAGACTAATTGTCATGTATGTACCTGACTTTTGTGAAGTGCCTTGAGACGACATGTGTTGTGAATTGGCGCTATATAAATAAACTGAATTGAATTGAATTGAATCCTTTTCCTTTCACTTCAAAATTATGCATTATTTTGGGCAGATCCATCTCAGAAAATCTCTCCACTCCCCTAAAATTAAATAAGACATTTTAGGTTGGAACGTGACAAAGTGTGAAAAGCCTCAAGATATGAATAATTTTCAAAGCCCTGGTGATAATTCAAGAGTCGTTTAGAACTCGAAAGAATCGACCAAATGATCCGGATCCCGGAGAAAAGGCAAAATTCACACCACCACAACTGCGTGGTCTGTCTTTACGACGTTTTCCGACACTGCCGTGCGTGAATACGCCGTCGTTACCGAGTGAAGTGCGTCTCTTTGGAGCAGATACCGGCTGAGGGAAACGCAACAGCAAGAGAAAATAAAATTCACTCGGGGTCATTTCTCCCTGGACCAACTCCGTTCACCGCGCATCCCTCCGCCGGAACATCAAATTTACCCCGACAGCTCGATGTGGAAGCTGGGTTAAAAGAAGAAAGGGCCACGCTGGGGAAGGGAACCAGCTGAAATATCAAACCGAGCTCGTTGGAGGAGCACAGTTGCCTCCCAAAGCGACGCTTTAAGAAAGGAAGGAGTGCACACACTTCAGGCCAAACAGTGGTGAAAATGGACTATGACTTTAAAGTGAAGCTCACCGGCGAAAGAGAGCGAGTCGAGGACCTGTTTGAGTACGAAGGATGCAAAGTGGGACGGGGCACTTACGGTCATGTGTACAAGGCGAAGAGAAAAGATGGGTGAGTTTGATGAGCAGCAGGCCTCCAGCCAGCCAGCACCCCTCCCTGCCTCCCTCTCCCAAATATATTTAAATGACTTCTCTCGTTTTGGTCCCGTTTAAGGCAGGTTTACTGCTGCACATTCACGTAGACATCACGAATGGATGCGATCTACTGTTGGGACAGTGGCTCTCCCTCTCTTGTGTTTGGTTAACATAGTAAATTGATGACAGCGAAGGTGCTTATTGGTCGGATTTGGCAGGAGCATATAAGGTTGATGACTTTATAAAGGACACATTTTATTAAAATAAATAGGTAAAATTAATCCTAACATACATATATTTTTTTCTAAACAGGAACCAGTAAGAGATTCGTACAATATGGTCACCTGAGTATGACGTATTAAGACTAAAATGTAACCCTTAGGGATCATTTTGTTTGTGGCTCCACCCACAAAATGCGTCTTAAGATTAATAAAGTAATATTATATCGACATAGCTTTCTTTTTTTTCCATAACTACCATTATTAACTTCAGTCCCTGCTACGTCTGACAAATATGCATGAATTTTCTGAAATTTGAACCTCTTAAATAACAGTTTTAGCGATTCTTTTTCTATTCTTCATATGCAAATTAGTATTTTTTTTTGGGGGGGGGGGGGGGTATTATAGGAGACACCAGTTTTTGTGCAAAGTCTTTTTAAAAATAAATACCTGGACAAAAAAATATATATATTCTTTTTTTCCCCTTTTTCACTACATGCATGGAGGGGAAATGCATACATTGCTTAGAAGTTTAAAAAAATAGCAGCTACACTCATTCTGATCAATTTTTACGCTTTTTTTCTTTTGCAAGGTTGTTAAATTTAGTTTTTCATTTCCCATCTCAAATTAGCAAATGGGTAAATTTACAGTACATTGAAAAATGTCTTCATCTTGAGGGAAAACAATAAGGCCTGACCTCTGGTCGTGACTCCAGCCCTATAGGACCTGAGGGAAAACACAAATAAACTGCTACTGATATTGTAGTTATAAACTTCATTGGGAATGGGACACTGACTCCTTTAGCTTGGAAAGCATATTAAAGACTTGTAAGAAAAAGAACATCATATAAAATGAATTTAGCCCAAACTATCCGAATTGTTACCCTCTGTATCAACACTGAACATGATGCCTTTTTGCTGTTCTGCTCTTTAAAGAGTAAAACCAGTTTAACCAGCTAATATTAGGTCAGTTCGACAATCTACAACATTTATGATCTAAATGTTTTCAGCAGATTTGCACGTTTATTTCCTGTTATATGAATGGCTTATTTCAACATGTTGTTGATGCATAAACTTTAGTAGTTTTATATTAGGTCTGCAAAACGTCCCTTTCTGTTTCGTCACAATATTTGCAAATCAAATATGTTTAAAAATGTAAGTCTGCTCTTGTATTCTAGAGAGAGACTTTTACACTGGCACTGCATGCCAGAGTAAATAGATTAACAAAGTACAAAGACGGTTAATGAACTCTTAGTTTGGTAGTCAAACTGACCTAAAAAAACATTCTGCTGGAAACTTCATACGTCATGTTTACAGAATCTGCAGCTGCATCAGGTATTTAAAGCAGTTTAATGCTGTGTTTAACAACGGCAGCCAAGCCCCCATAAATCTGGTCTTTTCTGCTGTGAAATCTCTATCCGCTTAATGCACAAAGTAGTGCACTAAAACCTTTTTGGAGTTCCTGTTTTCTCTGGTGACCCACAGCAGAGGGGCCAGATGTGGCCCCAGAGCCACAGGTTGCAGACACCTGGGTTAATTAGTCACTATTAATTACCATCTTGTCAGGTAGCCAGCCAGTATTTGGGTGCTTTAGACATGCAGCTTGTTGCTTGCCAACTGTCCCAGCCTAACGTTGATAGGAGTGAAAGGCGGAGCTCCTTTTAGTTTCCACACTGTGGCCACCTGTGGTTTGTTTTTGTTTTTTTTATCTAAAAGTATTTACAGACAGCCAAATTTGTCTTTCATGTAAGCATGGCAAAAGTGTGGCAACCTTCTTTTAGCCAGCTGAACAGCAGTGCCTAGCAGCAAGCAGGTGTTATAACTGTAGATCTGGGGATGGTAGTTGGAGCCGGATTGAAACCTTAACCTTTCAGGATAACTTTGATTCTGGCACCCGGCCCGGGTTCGTCATTAATGCTTCTGCAAAAGTAATGTTCAGTTGTGTTTATTGTTGGGCTTTTTAAACTATTTGCATTTAATCAGTAACTGTCAAAGCTTCAAGGGCAAGTATTAACATGGGTGTAAACCAACCTGGATGAATGCTGCATCTAGTTTGATTTGTATGGATGGTTTCAGCCTTGGTTGTGTTCAACGGGGTTCCTTTCTGTTTGGGCTTTTTGTAGCTCTGTGTAAAACTACGACACTACAGTGTTTAACAGAAGCCGTCTGTGTGGTTAGTCCAGTGGACTCTGTAAGTTAAAATTTGATACTAATTCCACCACCGGAGGAATTTATTCGGTTGTTTTTTCCCCGCTGATTTAATGTTGACGATAAATTTGCATTCAACTGTAACAGCGTGGACACCTGCAATAGGCAGGACATCATCAGTTGTTTGCCCTCATTGAATCTTTCCAAAGGTGAACCTCCTCCCAGTATGAATTCTGTTGCACTAACTGGTTTTCTTCCAGGATTGTCCTCTATACATCCGTCATCAGCTATGACCAGCTTCCCTGTCCATGTTGAAGAGAAGCAGCCCTCAGCATAATGCTGCCATCAACATGTTCCACTGTGGGCACAGTATGTTAAGGGGGAAAATCTTTTTAGATAACTTCATAACTAAAGTCCTATTTAAACAAATGTCTGTGCCCTAAGTTTCTGCCTTTTAGGTCATTTCTATTTGAAGCCCACAATAGTTAGGGGAAAAACTAGGCTGACTCTAAATGCTGATATCAATTTAATAACCTGCAATATTTTCCATAATTCTCCTGCTGTCTGTGATCAGTATCCTGTAAGCAGACCGAAGCTGGGGAGAACATGAGCTACCTGGTCCGTGCAGGAGCCATTATCATGGCCTGAATGGTGGTACCAACAGGAACATAAAATAAAGCCCCAACGTGTTTAAATGTTTGTTTTGCTGCTGTTTATGAGGGTCAGTGAGCTGTGTAATTCTGCAGTTTTTTACACTCTGGAGAAGTCACAGAGCCTGGGTTTATGGAGTGTTTTTGGCCAGCGGGAGGGAAGGGGTTAGACAGACCTCTTGCCCTGTTTGTCCCTCACCAGCTGCCACACAGAGTGTGTTTCCTCTCCCTTTTTTATTGTTTAAAGTTTCAGAGGTGAGCTAGATTACACAAATTTGGAGGTAATGCAACTTGGCCCCTTGCCCCCTGTGCCAGCTGCTGCCAAGTGGCCTTGTCCACCATAGGCACCTCTCCGGGGCCCAGCAGTCTGGTCTGGTGTTGATGTTTGCTCTGCCTCTCTCTCTGTGTGTTTGTAGGAAGGACGATAAGGACTACGCCCTTAAGCAGATTGAAGGCACCGGTATCTCCATGTCGGCCTGCAGAGAGATTGCAGTAAGAGTTGCTTTGTTTTTTCTGTTTGGTCTGTGAAGGAGCGGCTCTCACAGTTCCTCAGTGCTGTAGTAATTTGGGGAAGTCAAAGGTAATCAATCACCTGTAATCAACGAAAACAATTGAAAATGGGAATTAAAATATTAGCTCTGTTTTTTTTTCTTATAGATTTAAGTTAGAAAGTACAGTTATTTACCATTTTCTCAGTCATTAATTGCAATAATAAATACAATCGGACTTTCACTGTCATGCATCATTCCTGGCCCAGTCATTCTCTGGATGGTTCTTGTGTTGCAGCTGCTGCGGGAGCTGAAGCACCCCAATGTGATCTCGCTGCAGAAGGTTTTCCTGTCACACGCCGACCGTAAAGTCTGGCTGCTGTTCGACTACGCAGAGCATGATCTTTGGGTAAAAGTGCAAACAGAAACTGGAGCTCAGCTTCTTTAAGCATGTTATCTTGTCCTGTGTTCGGGGCAACATGTTGTGCACTCCATGTTGTGTCCTGCATTTCCAGCCTATATTCCTTTTCTATTATCTAAATATCGTATGAGGGCCGCATGATACTAGAAAACCTTGCGACATATCAAGTGGGATTTATGACTATTGTCTTCTTTCCTCTCTTTCTCTTCTGTGCTCCCATCGCTCTGTCATTTTACTCCAGTCATTTGCTATATGAATTTTGCACAGCCTGATTTTAGTACGATGATATATTCATGATATATTGTGCAGCCCTATACTGTATCCATCCACACTTCCTTCTTCCTTCATTTCTCTCTTCCTTTCCTCAGACCTCCCTTCAGTCCTTCTTACATTCCATCTCTTTTCTATTCTGTCTCTCCTTCCTTCTCTCCTTTTGTAATTCCTTCTTTCTTTATTTGCTTCCTTTTTCTGCTCCTTGTTCTGCTTCCCATCCTTCCTTAATGCTTTATTTCCTTCTTACTGTTATATCTTTGTATTTCCATCTTTTCTTACTTCCTTTTGTCCTTTGCTCCTTACTTTTGTACATCCTTCTTTTCTTAGCTGCTCCCCTTTTCTCCTTCATTTCTTTCATTCTTTGTCTCCATACTTTCTTCTTATTTGTTTTCAGCTCCACCTTCCCTTCCATTTTTCCTTCTTTTCTTGCTTCATTTTTTTCCTTTGTCCTTCCTTCTTTCTTTAATTACTCCCCTTTTCTCCATCCTTCCTTTCCTTCTTTTTGTCTTTCAATCTTTTCCGATCCTTCTATCCTTCCAACCTTCATTCCATTCTCTTTTCCTTGCTTCCTTTTATTTTCTTCCATATCTTCTCTTTCGTTTTATATACATGCTTCCTTCCTGACTTATTCCTTACTTCTTCCTTCCTTTTAATCCATCCTTCTCCCCTTCCATCCATATTTCTCTCTTTTTTCCATTGCTTGTTCCTTTTCTTTTCATTTTTGTCTCCCTTGCTTTCTTTTTTTCCTCATTTCTTCTGTCTCTTTCCCTGTAAACGTTTTTCCAATTTTTCCTCCCTTTTATTCCTTCAGTTTTCTTTTCTTCTCATCTCTTCCTCCTTCCTCCCCATCTTCCATCCAGAGCTTCTTGCAGAGCCTATCTTCAAAGCTTGACCTCAATAGAAATATCTGCAATAAAATTATTATGGCTTTTTGTATTTGTATTACAATTAATTAACTCTCCGAATTTGATTCTGGAACACCTCAGAGTTATAAAATGTCTTTCTCTCTTTTTTTTTTATAAAAAAAAAACACTGCAGATTTCCACCCATTTTCCAATCAATACACATAATTGGATGAATATTCACTGCCAAACCTCAATGAAACACACACAGAAACCAAGATGGGCTCCACATTTGGTAGTTAAACCTTGGCTGCATTACAGACTGCAGCTATAGCTGGCAGACTATCAGAGCTGAGTTGAATACCACTTTCTGCCACGGAGCTGCAACACTTACAATGCCCTTTGAAACAAGTGAAAACACATGGCATAAATATCAGCCTTGCCTATCCTCCCTGTAGCTAGCTTAATGTTTGCAATTTAGCGTACAAAGAAAAGCCATGTATTTCAACCCAAATGTCAATGCACGCTACATCAACTATTATCTTGTCTCCCCTCAGCACATTATTAAGTTTCACAGAGCATCCAAGGCCAACAAGAAGCCACTTCAGCTGCCGAGAGGAATGGTCAAGTCCTTGCTCTACCAGATTCTGGATGGCATCCATTACCTCCACGCCAACTGGGTGCTCCACAGAGACCTGGTAAGAGGAGGGGGAAGTTAGGTGTTTAGACGCAAGGAAAAATTAGATCGCTGACAGGTCAGTCGGGATGTGACTTGATTATTACTATAACATTAACAGGTTGAAGACTGGCCATTTATGTAGATAATTAAATACTAAACTGGAGGGCTTTTATTTAACTGTTTTAAAAAAACAGCCTCATGACTATGTGAAATAACCCCTGTGAATAGTGGGATGCAGGAGACTCGTTTGTCCACTAGGGGGCAGCAAGAGTTATATTTGCTGAACTTCTGCAACTGAATCAGACAAAAGTTGGACGTTTGGAATATTTTTTCATGTTTGCCTTGTCACCATCAGAAACCAGCGAACATTTTAGTGATGGGAGAAGGGCCTGAAAGGGGAAGAGTAAAGATTGGTATGTATGGGGTCAAAATGTTTAGATCTTGTTCATTGTTTTGGTTTGCTTCACCTTGGTCGCCCCATATGCCTTTTTTGCAGCGGACATGGGGTTTGCTCGTCTCTTCAATTCACCGCTGAAGCCTTTAGCTGATCTCGACCCCGTGGTGGTCACCTTCTGGTACAGAGCACCTGAACTGCTGCTGGGAGCTCGGCACTACACCAAAGCCATTGGTAAAGCTTAGTTCTGTGCTGCTCTTGTACATGCGGACCGGTTGTGTTGAGGAAAACCTGCTTGGTATCTGCTCTGCTTTCCTTACAGACATCTGGGCGATCGGCTGCATTTTTGCAGAGCTGCTTACGTCTGAGCCCATATTCCACTGTCGTCAGGAAGACATCAAGACCAGCAACCCTTACCACCACGACCAGCTGGACCGAATCTTTAACGTTATGGGCTTCCCTGCTGGTAAGACTCCTCTGCTACCCTCAGAGGGAAATACTCCAAAAGCAACAACAGTTTAGTTAAATTAATCAGATTATTATGCAGTTATTATACCACTAGTTTTAGTTGTGTTGTTTCTTTATCTGGAGAGAGATGTGATGAGATGAAAACGTTGTCATTTTCCATTCCTGGCTGAGGCTTGTTATTTCCTGAGGCTTTACTTGCTCCGTTTCTGAATGGATTAATGTGGTCTGTGGGCTCTGAACATCAATCCCCACAGTCTGTGCACAAATGCTAAGTAACAAACACAAACATTTGCTGGCAGGGATACATTTGCACCAACATTTTCCAGTTCACTTAAGCTGATCCTCATCCCTTTCTGCAGCTCTTTCCATTTAATAAACCAGTTTGTTTAAAAGTTGCTTCTCAAGCTTTGTTTTATAGTCATTGCTTGGGATAAAAATATATTTTTGTTTGAAGCCGTGTTCCATATCTTAAAGTCTAAATAATCTTTATTAGAATAAAGATGTAGCGAATTGTAATTTTGTCTTTGTCCTTTGATAGATAAAGACTGGGAGGACATCAAAAAGATGCCAGAGCACTCCACACTGATGAAAGACTTTAGAAGGAACACGTAAGTCTGGAAAACAACCTTTGTCCCAATTTTACAAATTTAAGATCTAAAACAAAGCGGGAGCGAAGCAAAGTGTGTCTGCTGGTAAAAATTAATTTGGAGTTGTACAAATTTTCCAGTCTGAGTTTATCTGGTGGGTGGACATAAGGAATCGTTATTATATAACTCCTTCTCTTTTATAGATACACAAACTGCAGCCTTATAAAGTACATGGAAAAACATAAAGTTAAACCAGACAGTAAAGCATTCCACTTGGTGAGTCTTAAATTAATCCGCTCTGCTATAATTATGACATGCCTACACTAAAACTGTGCTTTTCATTACAGCTGCAAAAACTGTTGACCATGGACCCCATCCGTAGAATCACTTCCGAGCAGGCGATGCAGGACCCCTACTTTTTAGAAGAACCTCTACCAACCTCTGAGTGAGATACAGCACGCTTACCACCAGTTTATCTTTCTTTTTATAGTCCTAAGCTATACTCACATGATTCAGAGACCTCTTGAATGGGTCACCTGGCTAATTTGAGCTGAGTCATGGGAATAAACATATAAAGGTGACAGCCTTCCTTGCCTTTTTTTCTTCTAGTGTGTTTGCAGGCTGTCAGATTCCTTATCCCAAGAGAGAGTTCCTGACAGAGGAGGAGCCAGAGGACAAAGGAGACAAAGTAAAATCTGTGTATTGTCCTCATTTATTTGGTTTACAGGGCCTTGCGAAAATAGTCATACTTCTTGAATTATTATTTCATCTTCTTTCAAATTTGGTCACTTGTCTCTATTTTATTGGAATTGCATCTAAGTGTGGTGTGCCTATGTCTTCAGTCTCTTTACGCTGATGTCCCCTAAATAAAATCTAGTGTCATTATTCAGCTAGTTAATAAAAGAGAGTCCACCTGTGTTTAATTGTATGTCAGTATAAGTGCAGCTGTTCTGTGAAGGCCTCAGACGTTTGTTAGAGAACATTAGTGAACAAACGGCATCATGAAGACCAAGGAGCACAGCAGACAGGTGAGGGGAAAAAAGATCTGGAGAAGTTTAAAGCAGGGTTAGGTTAGTATAGGGCTGCAAACCTGCTACGATATGACTGTCCACCTAAACTGACTGGCCGGGCAGGGAGAGTATTAATCAGAGAAGCAACCGAGAGGCCCATGGTAATCTGTTGACAAGACGACTATTAATCATGAATACCACAAACCTGAACTATATGAAAGAGTGGCAAGAAGAAGGCCTCTGTTGAAAAAAGTAATAAAAAGTCCAACGTACAATTCGCCACAAAGCTGTTTAGGGACCGCAGCAAACCTATTTTGGTTAGGTAAAATCAAAACAGAATTTCCTTTAGGCCTGTGTGACAAAAACCCTAAAACTGCCAATGACCCTGAACACAGCTTCCCGATGGTCTGCATCATGCTGTAGGGATGCTTTTCTTCAGTGGGGACAGCAAAGCTGGTCAGAGTTGATGGGAAGATGGATGGAGCTAAGTACAGGAAAGTTCTGGAAGAAGACCTGTTAGAGGCTGGGGCTGAGGTTAACCTTCCAGTTGGACAAGGCCCTAAACATACAGCCAGAGCTACAATAGAATGGTTTAGATCAAATCATGTTCATGTGTTAAAATTACCTAGTCAAAGCTTTGGGTGGTTTTACAAAGACTGGATGTAAATTCAAATGCATGCCACACATTTTTGCACTACTTTGCTTTGGTCTATACCATTAAATAAAACATTGAAATACAGTGGACATTGTGCTGTGATGTAACAAAATGTGAAAATGGTTACAAGTTCTTTTTTCATTCCTTCTTTCAAATATTTTCATTGACAGCAACAAGCATGTTTACAAAATCGTGTTTGGCGTTTTGTAGAAAAACCAGCAGCAGCAACAGGGAAACAACCACACAAATGGGGCAGGCCACACCGGCAACCCTGACAACAGCCACGCCCAGGGCCCGCCTCTAAAGAAAGTGCGGGTTGTCCCACCCACCACTACCTCAGGTGGCCTCATAATGACCTCAGACTACCAGGTGAGTCCCTCTATCCTGACTTCACTCTGCAGCCGCCCAGGTTTCCAAAGCAGCCGACTCTTATCATACAGGAGATATCTTGTTGTAAAGACGTACTAGGCTTGCATTAAGGTATTTTTAAGAAAACCTTTAAAGGATTTTAGTTTTAGCTTCTTTTTTTCTCATTATGCTAGTCTGAGGGCTAGTTCTGGTTGCCTCTTTAAAGTTGTAGACAACTTAAAAAAATAACAGAATTTGTTGTCTAACAAAAAAACCTCAGCTTTAGTCAGGAAGTTACCGATTTGATGTGAATTGTGTTTGCAAAGCTTAAAAGACATTTCAGAAAACCTAAAATTGTTTAATTTGGCAGTCTTGTTTGTATTTACAGCGTTCAAATCCACATGCTGCCTACCAGAACCCTGGACCAAGCACATCACTGCCCCAAAGCAGCATGGGATACTCCTCTACCTCCCAACAGCCACCCCAGTACTCCCACCAGACCCACCGCTACTGAAACACCCCTCCCTGCACATAAACACACCCATTTCTAGCACACGCACACACAGAGCTCTTGCCACGCCCACCTTAACGAATGTACTGAGGGATGTGGAGAAACGCTCCCCATCAACCAATCAACTAACCAACCCCACAGAGGGCGCTATATCTGCACCAACCTTGTTCCAGACTATGAAAGGAATCCAGTTTTAGAAACAGAACATAGAGCCTGATTCGTGAAACGGATAACAGGAAGGGAAAATTAAAAGGAAATGTGATACAATCCGACCTGTTTCTGTTACTCAGACATAATAAAAACAACAAAGAATCTCTGGTGTCCTCTCCTCTACTCTGCGACTGACCTTCTCCCAGCCAATTCACCTCCTGTCAAAGCTTGGATGAACCTGAAAGCTGCTATGTGACTGCCAGCCTGGACAGATTCCCAGCCCGTCGGTCCGCCTCTCCGTGTGTCCGTTCATGTGATGGCTGCAAAGAGCTGCTGGGAGGCATGCTGGGTGGATGCGGATCTCCTGCATCTGTCGAGTGGATTTTTTTTTTTTCCTTTTCAAAAGAGGACAAAGAAAAATGACAAGATTTTAATAGTTTATAATTTTATCTGTTGTCATGGTTTTGTTTTCATGGCAAGAGCAGCTTGCCTGAGCCAAGCACTCGGCCACTGCATGCTGTGGTTTGGTTAAAGCCTTAGATTACGTGACGGCAAAACCAACCAATGGCATGGAGGAAGGCCGATGGAACATGCATTGTACTGTAATGTACTGAAATATTTTACATGCAACAAATATCCTGACAATAAAGGTGGAAACATTAAGTTTGATCATTTTTTAAACGTGTGGGAAAGGCTGCATTTCTCTAGATTACAACATATAAGAAGGCACTTTAATATTTTCTTTATTACTTTTTAAAAGATATGCAAAAGTCACTTATTCTTTGATATAAAATGCAGAATTATATCAGTTTTTCGAAGCTAATGACATATGTCAGAGCACAACAAAATGATCCGCTTAGTTTTAAAATAAGGTAAAGGCAGCTTCAGGTACAAGTAGTACATAGTACTGGAAGCAGTGTTCCTTAATGTGAATTAGGAGGGTTGGTAATGTCCAGATGCTTGGGGGTAGTTTACATATAACTTCTTAGGTTTGACACCTGCTATCTTTGATTTTATCTGCGTATTGGTTTATTATTCCAGCAGTAAAAAATGAGAATAACTTGGGACAGTTGTATCTTCACTAACGTTTGAAAACGCATTGATTTATCCTAGTGTGACATGTTTTTCTTTGCCTAGTTGTTAAATTTTCATTCTTTATCCTTTTTTGTGCTGAGTATTTTCCCCCAAGCACACAGCTGACACTAGACTAGACTAGACTATAAATCCGGATCAGGTTCTATCGAACCTCTCTCTGAAGGATGCTGGCCCAGCTATTTTTTGTTATGCAATACTCGGCTTCCTTATTGTATTAGTGCCCTGTGATAATTTAGAAACACTCTGAAAATCTCTGTGGCTACCGAACGCCATTTTATGAAGTCAATAAAACAGAGACGAGATTGTAAATATTTTCATTAATGGCATCTATGATGTAGACAAGCTACTTGAATGGTGGGAAAGAATCCCTTGAGCAACGCCCAACTGTTGTCCCGCCCCTTCAATTCTCAGCATTGCTTCAGAGGTGGGGAGGTTCCCTGTCGGTCTCTCTTACAGAGATTCTATTGGTTAGTGCGAGCGTCGGTCAAGTGATAAATCCTCAGCTTTGAAATGTGATTGGTTAAAACGGCTGGTGGGCGTGTGTTCATCCTCAAAGGATTTTCCCCGGAGTGACCAGACGGGTTGGGGGGACACAGGATGGCAGAGCTAATAGGAGTAACTAACGGGACATGCGGACGGAGTGATTTCTTCTAATATTTCAAGTTCTGGTGAGGGCCTTCTGATATTTTTTACAACCAATAGTGATACCATTTATTATAATTATGACATTTATATAGATATTTGTGCAGAATCTGGCCTAATTTGACCAAACTAAATAGTGAAAGACTGGACATAAGCTAGCTAGCCAGAGTGGTCAATCAGAGCGGACCCCCGGCGGAGGATAATATAAAACACGACCCCGAAACATTGAATATTATCCCTGCTATGAGATTACTTTGAAGCTATTTAACCAAATAATAATAATAAGTCGCGTTTGTAAGACAACCAAACCAAAGACGCCAGATTCAATTTAGATTAAAATCGTAGAAAAGTGAGGAGCGAGAGAGATGAACAGATGTGGGTCAGTGTATTGGTAACGAGAAGCGACGGTGCGGAACAGTGATTGATCGCGGTTGCCATCAATTTACGCCTCTCTCTCTCTGTGTGTGTGTGTGTGTGTGTGTGTGTGTTTATAAACCTGAGGGCAAGGAAAAGCAGGAAAACGCTTAAACTGCAAATGTAAAAATCTAAATACTATGCAAGCTAAACTAAATATTGTAAGGATAAAAAAATCTAAGTAGTGCAATAAAAAGTAAAATATATTGTATTGTAGAATGGCTAAACCAGGATTTGTAAGGTGAAAGATATTCAGTACAATTTTACAATATAAAATACAACATGCTGTGCCTTGTGATTTATTAGATCTAATTCCCAAATAAAATATTACATATTTACATTTTGTTACATATAATGACAACCGACCATTAGACACATAAGGTGCAAGTTGTTGCATTTTGTAATGGAGCCAGTCCTCGATGCTAATTGTTTGTTGATTAAACGAAAATATAAAATCCCTCTATGACTAGACCCAAATAAATGCTCAATATTTCTTCTAAATAGGAAAAACAGTTAGTTACCAGAGCTGTTAAGTTTTTAAATGTGTGCAATTATTAAAAACTGAATAATTTAATGGACTGGCCTGAAATAAAATAGCTTCTTATCCCATTTATTGAACCATTAGGATTATGACACCTTTGTGTCGTGTTTGCATTAAAATCTGTTTTTAGGGCATTGGCTGGTAAGGAATTAATTTTAAACAGAAAAGTAACAATTACAACGGCTGCCAAAGAATGTTACATATTGATTATTAGTTATAACAATGTCCTGTAATATTTATTTGTTTCATTATTTTGGTTTTGATATGACGATTTAAGCAAAAATATAAATGATCTACATTCAATTGAAGTTTTCTGTGCTTATTGTGCAGAAAATCTTACCTTTTCACTATTTATATAGTAACACAAACATAAGCTGTTAATAGGTGAATTATTAGTCAGGCAATCTGCTCAGGCAGAGCATGAAGTCAGCGGCTTAACAGATATGCTGATGGTTTTAAATGCATAACTTAAAAAAAATGTTAGGTTAAAACTGAATATTACTGAATAGATGCAGGGATATCTTTTTTATTCTTAAGTGGGGTTCGTTAAAGCTGGTATTAGCAGTCAGTGTTGTATCTGTCGTGGAAAGCAGTCTGAACAATCCCAGTTTGGAGAAAAAGGTCGATTTTTCCTCACAGAGTAGGTGAAGTACATTTCTGCCACCCTCAATCCCAAAAATCATAAAGTGGTTCATGCAAACACTGCGATATAAACCTATACACCACTGTTACGTTTGCAAAAGATGACTCTTAATATATTATCAACCCCAACCACCTTTGCTATATCTCTTTTCTTTATTGTATTACTTCCTACTTTATAGATACACAGTGAAGACATCAAAACTATGATGCAAAATATATAGCTCTTTGTAGCAAAACGACACAAATAACATTATTGCAGGTAAGTAGTTGACTGCCGATACCAACTCTATAGAACCTCGCTCTAGGAAATCTATCACTTCAAAGAGATAGTTCGGGATTTTTGAAGTGGTGTTCCGGTAAGATGTTTACGTAGTTAATATCCTACCTGCTGTCGTAAACTATCTGGGCTGCTTCATTTGATATAAATCCAGATTAGTTGGTCCTGGAGGCTGAAGCTAACAGCTAGTCTGAGAGGTGCCAAGACCGAAGGGAACCTGAAACGGTAGACACTCAAGATCACAAATCAAGATCTATAAAGACATCAACCAGCAGCATGTAATTTGATGACCTTTTTAAAACTTGACTTGTTAAAGCCTGATACAGGAAAATTCCAACTGAATTGTTCATTGGATGCTTTTAAGACAAACAACCAAGCACACACCCGTTCAGAGAGACCAATTAACCTAACAGTCATGTTTTTGGACGGTGGGAGGAAGCCGGAGTACCCAGAGAGACCCCACGCATGCATGGGGAGAACATGCAAACTCCATGCAGAAAGACCCCTGGCCGGGAGTCGAACCCAGGACTTTCTTGCTGAAAGGCAACAGTGCTACCAACTTCACCACAGTGCAGCCCTATTTTTATGCAGAATGTGTAAAATATATTTAGCAATATATGTACTCAATACTGCAGGTTTTGGGGAAAAGTACTAACTTTGTTAAAGAAGTAGATGTCGAAAATACTTGTAACAAAATTAGTTAAGAGTTAAAAATCTGTTAAAGTTTATATGCAACCTGCCTTGATGCAACACGAAATACGTTCTGCCCTTTTTGCTCTATTTTTGTCCCAGAATATTATTAGAACAAGTAGACGTTCCTGGACAGGAAAGACTCTACAGCAGATTGTTTCTTTTTTTGTTTTCAGACATCATATTTAGGGCAGTGAGATGTGACGTAATCCAGGATGAATTATTTATAACATCAGAACAAGCAAAACAGTCTCTGACACGAGAAGCTGGACTCGGCGCATAAATTGGTAATGACTCCATGATTTCAGAACTTAACGGAGCTCTCGCACCCATAGTAGTGAGGCCCGGTCCGTAGACGCGTCCTGCCGTCCTGCTAACTTGTGCCCAGGATGCAGCCTGACAGGCACATCTCTGAGGATCAAAGGCAGGGCTTTTTTTGGGCTGCTAATGGGACATTTAAGAGGCTACCTGGTGTGATGTTTTGGTGAATGGCTGACTGCGCATGTTGTGTTTAATGATTAAAGCATCCAAACACATGACCCTGAGGAAGTGTTCGGAGCAGGAAATATGTGTCGAGTTTGAGCTCAGTTTCTCTGAAAGGGGGGCTTTTTTTGTGGAGGGGGGCTTAAAGAAGGTTGGGGGGGGGGATTCATGAGGGAGCTGGAGCTGTTGCCGTGTGAACGGAGCTCTATTGTCCCGGGAACCTTTCAGTGGCTTCCCTGAGGCCCCTCTTCATACCCATCCCCCAACTCCATCCAGTCTTTCTCCTTTACACAAACACAGACACACACACATATATACATACCTTGTTGTCTACTTCCCACTTGTCCCTAAAACACACACTCTCTCTCTCAAGCTGCTTCACTGTATCTCATCCGTCCCACTCTTATCCCACTTGGTGTCTCATTTAAGGCCCTCCTCTTTCCCCTCATGTCTCAAAAGCAAGAAATGGCTCAAACCCCCCCCCCCACCCCACCCTCCTCTGGTTGCTCATTATTTCGCCTCATCAGCATGATTGTCATGCAAGTCAGACAGTGTGAGCAAAAACAAGCAATCTTCTAATTTGCATCACCTCATTTCCAACAGAAAGCACAGTGTTTCCCCAAGTGTTCATGTAGAAAGATAGAAGCTGTGGTTTTGGGACACTGCAGGCATCTTATTGGCAGTGTCTTCGTGGCAGCACATTGTGGGAGTAATTTTACACTTTGTGTCAGCTTGACGGCACGATGCTGCCTGATTTTGCTGGGGAACTGAGCCGGAGGAGGCCCGTGTCTGCGGGTGGAAAATTGTTCTGGGTGAACAGCAGTGGCCATCGTCAGCTAATGACACTATGTAATTACTGTGGTTTCCTGCTGAGACATTGTGTTTTGTTGTGTTAAATGTCTTCATATTTGCCTTTCCTTAACAATACCGATGTATTGTTTTGTTTTTTTGTCACACTTACAGGTTTCAGGTTATTAATAATATCAGACAGAGATAACGTAAGTGATGATGATTGACATTTTTTGGCAGGGCGGAGTTCGACTTCACCAGCCACACTCGGTCCTGATTATTGTCAGACCTGTAGAATCGCAAAATCACATTATTGGAACCTGTCTGACAACTTGAAGTAGGCCAAAAGATCTAAGATATCAAATAAAAACATAAATAATTTTTCTCAAAGTTGATACCACTTTTGTATTGTTTTATAATCGTACACCTGATTCATTTTCTGTCAAAAACAAAACTCTTGGTTGAATGAAAATACTTTAAAATCTAAACCTGCCAGAGGTTTGAATACATTCGGGCTTCATCTGTTTCAGGCTGGAACGGGTTACTAAGGCTTTGGGCCTCCAGGCTCTGCTGCCACCTCTGGCATAGAGCGAACACAGGATTTCACAAAAAGAGCATCATACTGGCAGTAAAACATAGTGGTGGTAGTGTGATGGTCTGGGGCTGCTTTGCTCCTGCAGACCTGGGAGATTTACCATATTGATAGATCCATGATTTCTGATCTATGGCAGAAAATCCTGAAGGAGAATGTCCGTCCACCAGTTTAAGACGTCAAGCTTATGCAGCAGGACAAAGACCTGAAGCAGCAGAAATGGCACAAAAAGAAGGTTTTGGTGTGACCTAGTCAAAGTCTGGGTTTAAATTAGACTATACTGTACATTTCAAGTTGTTGCCAAGAATTCCCATTCATTTCTATTTTATTCTGTGTTTTCTACATTTCCTGTGCCAGCCTGCTATTATTAGCCCCCCGTCAGGCTGCCAGATCTCCCGTGTCGCTGCAACCTGCTTTTTTCTGCTGATTTCTCTCCTTTCTCCAATTTTCATAATCAAAACTGAATCCTTTTTCTGAACTGAACTGTGTGAGAAATGTCCTTCTGGTCGCTTCTCCAGCCGTGACTGTATTGTTCTTCCCGAGTGTTTGGACGGGAAGGTTTTATGAGACACCAGAGGAAGACCAGGAAACAGGGGGAGAACTTGAGCTTTGAAAACAGGAAGCAGGAGGGACTGATAAGACCACCACTCTGATGCTCTGGGTTCTCTCCTGCTTGTAGTCCTTTTAACTACAGAGAATAAGAGTGTCTGATCCTTCGTGACTGAGGGCTAAGTTAGTTAATCATGTTCAGAGTGGCAGTGGGTTTGAGCAAAGCACGGTTTATCATCTGTAGAAAGCCAAAGAGCTTCGGACGTAACAAAGTTTTTATTTATGGTTTCCTTCTTTTGGTGCGAAGCAGAAATACCGGCTGTGACAGTTTTCCAGCTGGACCTGTGACAAGCTGCCCTGGGATTAGCTGGCATGTTGTATCTTCCCTTGTCTAATGCTTTAATCTTTCCTCTGGTCGCCAGGAGTCTGGCTTTGCTCGTCATTCACTATCCTTCGGTCAGCAGCCCACACACACCACTTGTTTTTACGCTACATACAGCGCTTTGCAGAAAACCTTTTCACATTTTGCCTCATTACGTCCACACACTGCCGTGTGTTCTGGGGGGATTTTATTTGACTATGCATGATGAGTCTTGGGGATATGTCTCTAACCGCTTAAATCGTCCCTCATTCTTCTTTGCAAGGTATCTCAGGCTGGCTCCGATTAAATGGACAGCGTCTGTGAACATCAGTTTTCAAGTCTTTCCAGATTTTCTCTTGGATTTAGATCTGGACTTTGATTGAGTCATTTTAACATAAGGATATTCATTGATGTAGCCCTGGCTTCTATATAACTTAATACATCCTTCAGTATTTCAATGACTTTGTAGATGGTATATTTTAGTTTTTAACCAGCCAGTCACTGAACAGGGCTGTGGAAGCCCTAATTTTTGCGTTTTTACAAATTAATAAAGGTTTTCTAAAAACCAGACTGTGTTTTTAAAAAAGGTGCCCTGCAGCTCGGGGGTAAGGCAGGTGCATCATATATGGAGGCGGCTTCCCCTTCCCTCTCTGACCTTCTTGCTGTCTAGCTATCAATGGGTCACTAGCGGCACAAAACAATTCTTGTTCATTGCGAAATTATCCAGTTCAGTATGTTAGATTTTCAAGTAGCTGTAACCAAATACAGCCCAGGGTTTCTTAAAAACTGCGGAATAGCCCTTTACATTTGCGCGACTAGTGGCCTTTATTTTCCTCATTTTAAGCTGACAGAAAATGGGTGGAGAGAAGGGGAAGACATGCAGCAAAGGGCCCCTGGGCTGGGAGTCGAACCCATGGCAGGCTGTGGAGGACGGAAGCCTCTGAATATGGGTTGCATGTTTTACCCACTTTTGATCTCTTCTACTGGTTGTGCTGAAGCTTTCACACTAACAGCTTGGTGCAGTGGTTAAATAACATTTGTGTTGTCGGTAACCCATCACTGCCAAAGGGTTAGATGTAGGCCGGTCGGAGCAGGCTCCCCACCCTACCATTGGTCTTAAAACTAAACCTGTGGTTGTGTGCATGCTTTGACATGAAAAATGTGCTTCGTGTTTCCAGTTTTATTTTAGAAGATCCGTCGCTCCTCTTTGGTTTTAATCTGTGATAAACTGACCCGGTTCTGCAATTAAATGTCACTCCGGGGAAATCTGACTGCTTCCCGATATATAAACTGCAGCATCAGTCATTGAAGCAATTAGGAGTTTAATCAATGTTTTTGCTCATTAACGGCTCTGCAGATTTGATGCTGACCATCTACATCTGTGTCTCATTGGGTGTGTGTTTGCTCCGTACTTTTTCCCTGCAGTTTGTTGTCAGCTCGAGGCCTCGCCATGCCGCTGGTGAAGAGAAACATCGAGCCGCGTCACCTCTGCCGGGGGGCACTGCCGGACGGGATCGGCAGCGAGCTGGAGTGTGTGATGAACAACACCTTGTCTGCCATCATCCGTCAGCTCAGCAGCCTGAGTAAGAGACACACATTCATCAGACGCTCAACGATCAACTGCAAAAGTATTCACTTTTTCACATTTTGTGGCTTTATTTATTGTCCAGTTTCCATGTCCAAGCTGAGGAAAAGCATCCCCACATGATAATGCTGCCGCCACCATGTGCCACCATGGGGAAGGTGTGTTTCAGGTGGTGTGCAGCGCTCTTGCTTTTAGGCTCATCTGAGCAGAGCATCTTCTTCCATTTAAATGCTGTGTCCCTAGATGAGACTTTCAATTAAACAAACTGCTGCCAAAACGACTTGAATTTGAATAAATTAAAACAGAAACAGTCAACAGATGCAGACCACAGCCCCCTCGGGCTTTTACCCCATTAAGCTCAGCGCGATGATGTTTATACTCTGTGTATCCTCTTTGTGCCGGATCACATGGCTTCATCATTAATCCCGAAGCTGTGATTGATTTGCGTGTCGTCATGGTTACAGTGGCGGAGGGGTCAGAGGGTTAGCCGCAGTCTTACAACAGCCTCACACTGGAGCAGCGAGCGCTGAAATGTAATCATTTTAGACAGCGGCGAAAAAGGGACTTATCCGTCCAGCAGTGGACATGTGACTGCGCTGTTTCACTGGACGAGTGCCTCAGAGTGTGTGTTTATCTGAAAGCTGTTCACGGGCTGATCTGTCGATATGTTGGAGTTTTTACAGCAGCGTCCATCAGGCTGTTAATGTGTTTTTATTTGACACATCTTCCAGCTCTCACATGAACTGTGTGGAAAGTTTGTTGTGACCTTTGCTGGGATAAAGGAAAACCTCCATCCTCTCTGCTCTTCTGGCCCCGTCTATGTTGATTCTGCCTCCATCTTATTGTGTCAAGTTCCTGCTGAGGGAGTTGGCCCTTCAACAGCAGCTGTGCGGGTTAAATATAAATGCTTTCAAGGGCCTGACAGAGGAAATCTACACACTGTGTCTGCCGTGGATGTTTTCGTGCGTGTGTGCGTGTGTGTGTGGCCAGACCATAAAGAGAGGCCAGAGTTGACGAGCTCAGCGTGACGGATTTGGGATTCTTCCTTCCTCTAAATGTTTTTCCTGCAGCCCATCCTGTCAGCAGGGGAGACAGAAATAGCCCCTTGTTTGCCATTCTGCATACAACATTGGACATAATGTTCTGCACTGAAATAGTCATTAAAGCTAGAATGAAAGTTCTCCCATTTGGTTTTAATCAGTGTTGCATTGAGCAACATTGTCCATTTTGAGGATAGAATATTTTTTCCTTAACTATTGCATGCTACTTCCTCCCCAGCTTACATTTTTCACATAACCGCAGGGATGGGACCGATTTGTTCCAGAAATATTTGTGAACTATATGAAGGAGCAATTGCTTGGGTTAAACGATGTTAACCTATTCTCTCTAGAAAGCTTTAATTAGATACTAATCATTTTTTACCATTCTGTTTTTCCACTTTGGCTCATAAATATGTCAATAATTGCATTTATCTTTATACCCTTAAAACCTTTTCACTCCTTGTCGTGTCACTCTCAAACTTCAGTTTACTTCACTGGTATGAAATGGAAGATGATGCTCTGGTCAGATGATACCAAAACTGAACCTTTTGGCCTGCGTTCAAAACGCTGTATGGTAGAAAACATGGCACATAGTGGTGGCGGCATCATGATGTGGGGGATGCTTTTCTTCGGCAGGGACAGGGAAGCTGGTGGAAGTTGATGGAAAGATGGATGGAGATAAAGTTCACAGATGCTCAAGAGATATTTTGTTTAAGAAGACGGGGCAAAAGATGTGAACAGCTGGCAGACACATAACCCAAAAACACAGAGTGTAGCAAGGTTTTATGGGTGAGTAGAAAAACAATGGGATCGAAGACTAACGCAGCTGCTTTCGGTCACTTGCTGCAAACTAATATGCTCCGAGTTCAGTTTGGCCGATTTATATTTGGCCGGTGTTAAATTATTCATGAGGTAATTTCTTTATGGAGTCGTATGAGCTACATTTCCCAGCACAGATCCTTCCACTCCTGTTTCTCATTGTATCACATTATCGTTGTATTGATTGGACTTCAGCCTCCATGGGGATCTGCTTGGCTAGGAATGAAGATTAAAGTCTCCCTCCTGCTCCTTCAGTCGCCCATCTCTTTTTTCTGTATTTGCTCCTCTTTTCTCCAGGCAAACATGCAGAGGACATATTTGGCGAGCTGTTCAACGAGGCCAACAATTTCTACCTGCGTGCCAACTCTTTGCAGGACCGCATCGACCGGCTTGCCGTCAAAGTCACGCAGCTGGACTCCACAGTGGAGGAAGGTGGGTAGAAGGGTAGAGCAAGCCACCATCTGTCACCAAAGCATTGTCAGTCTTCTGTGTTTAATTTGGCTTGTTCTACCCAGCAAAATCCCTGTTTTGAATTTGAATTTAGTCTTCTAGTAGTGCAATCATTTCTCCTTTTTCATCTGATTGATTTTGTGCCCTCAGTTTCTCTGCAAGATATCAACATGAGAAAGGCCTTTAAGAGCTCCACTACACAAGACCAGCAGGTGGTGTCCAAGAGCAGCGTGCCCATCCCTGTCAAAGAGATGTACAACCTGAGCGACAAGCCTCCACCCCTCACCATCCTCACGCCTTACAGGTCGGGGGTTCTGGAGGTTTCTAGATGCTTATCTAACGCTAGCCCTTCCTTCTGGCTCTTTATGCAAACATTCACGTGAAAACGACCTTTTAGTCAACAACTGCGATTCTAAATTATTTACAATCATTTAAAGGCTGTCGTATGAAGTCGATTCTGGTTCCACGTAATAAAAAAACTGGTCAAATTTCTCATAACATTTAGATTAAATATGCTTGATTTTTTTTTTTTTCATCTAGTAGCATCAGGGAAGATATCCACAGGAAACATTATAAACCTTGAGTTACTAAACTAACTTTACTTTTAGAAATGCATATTTTACAAATTATAAAATCTTAAACAGCTGTGATTTTGAAAAATACGAAATCCTGTTAAAAAAAAAGACCTAATTCTGATCCAGTCCAACAGTAAGAGAGCTTAAACAAAGTATTTGTGCACCAGTGATCTCTGGTTGTAATTGCTTTTAAGTTAGTCTTCAGTTTGTGCTCAGTTATAGTTATTGATCTTGTATTGAGCTCTGCAGAAATTTACCTAAATTATATGGAAACATGGTTGCCTCTGATCTACTTCTAACACTCCAGGAATCACCAAAGCTCAGCTGTGCCATGAATCAGAGACTGCTGGAACACCAGTGTCGCTGTCTACAATGAAACAAGTTTTATATCTGCATAGACCGGTTCCTGCTTCTAAACAGGCACACTCAAACTAGACTGAAGTGTGCAGCTGCTCTCTTGAACAAGCCAGTTGCCTTCTGCAGAAACGGACAGACATAAAACACATATGTAACTGCTTGACCACGATGACCAGGAGCATTTTGAGACGTTCCAACCTAAGAACCTAGTACAACCCGTCAAGCATGGCGATGAAGGCATCATGCTGAGGGTCTGTTTTGCTGACAGTGTTACTGGTCCATTACAACAAGTGGATGAAATAATGGTAGAAGGAGGCATACGTCCAAATAGATGGTCAAAGATGGGGAAACGTAAGATAAGACAAACATACTTTATTGTCCCCTAAAGGAAATATTTTGTCGACTTTAGTACAGTGACTACAAAAACCATACAGACACAGTATGAGACAAGACCAAGACAAAGTCACGTCGCAGTACAGACAAATAGCAACAAAATAAGACAGCCGTACTGAAGCAGCCATCGAAACACAAACACACCTCAAAACTGGTTTTAGAATGGAAAACGGTTAACATTGAGCTTCTAGAATGGCCCAGATCCCGTCCCTATTAGAACTTTGTGGACTGTTCTTAATAGGTGGGTCTGTTCCAGGAAACCAGGAAATTCTGATGAATTCTACTAGGGATGCACGGTATATCAGCATTAACATCGGTACCTGCCTATTTCTGTCATTTTTCTTAAGAAATCGGTCGGATACGTAAAACTGGCCCATGTGACGGTGGTAGTGATGCAGTGTAGGACTGTGGGATTTTTAACTGAGGCAGAGAAGCAATGTTAGCGATTCAAAGTGTCGAAAGGGTAATATATTGGTAAATATCGATTATCGGCCATAATAGCGAAATTAATATTGATATCGGCCCAAATGTTCATATTGGTGCTTCCCTAAACCCTACCAACTCTGATCAGAAGAGTGGTCAAACACCGGCCAGAACGTTGCCAGGAGCTTGTTGACAGCCAAGAAAAGTGTGATGTTTCTTTGATACACTGAACCAAATATGAGTGAGGAAGTGTAGCTTACAGCTTAGAGAAAGATGCTTGCTTAACCCAAGTTATTTCTTGCATAATCAGTGAACCCTGGAACCAGAACGGCTTTCATTATAAGCCCAATAATTATATGACGTTCTTGCAGATGATCAGTGGATATGCATAGAGAGATCTGTATATTAGGATAACCTTGTTTGTGCTTGTTTCTTTAGAGATGATCACAAGGAGGCCCTTAAATTTTACACAGACCCCTCCTACTTTTTTGACTTGTGGAAAGAAAAGATGCTGCAGGACACTGAGGACAAAAGGAAAGAGAAGAGGAAGCAGAAGGTAATAAAACTGACTAGGATTTGATTTCCCACATTGCTTGATCGCATCTGCTTATGAGATTATAATTGTCTGCCAACCATAACTTTCTCCCACAGTATGAGGAATAAAACATAAAGTAATTTCAGTGGAACTTGGTTTAAAAGTTCATAAGCCCTACTACAACCCTCTCTTTAGCATGTCGTTAGCTGTTTATTAGTATGTAGGGTTTGAGAAGCTCTACATTGCCTGTTTCTTTTATTTTGCTGCAGGAGCAGAGGCGTTGTGTGGATGGGACGCTGCAGAGGGAGGTTAAGAAGGTCCGCAAGGCACGGAACCGTCGACAGGAGTGGAACATGATGGCTCTGGATAAGGAGCTGAGGCCAGACCACCGACACACTATTCACAGAGACCGAGCAGCCTCCTCTGAAGGGTCCATGTCACCAGAAAACAGGTACTTAAAGAACAAACCAGAACATTATTTTATGTTTTTAAAAACTCAGTAACTATTTTATTTCTTTCAGGTGTCACGGTGTGGATCAGCATCACTACCCAAACAGTATGAACCATGCCGGCCATGCCCACACCTACTCTGGCCCTCCGCCCAGTATTCTGGCCGCCCAGATGGCTGCAGGACACGCCCCACGTGGAGGAAGTGAACACGACGGCAGAGGAAGGACCATGATGGCCTACCAGGGTGGGACACTGGGTCGCTCTCACCACCACCAAGCCCCTCTGCCTCCTCCACCAGCTGAGGCCATGAATGGTGGTTCTATGTCTCTGCCACCAATGGACTACAGGTAAAAAAGGCTCCACTTAATCACTAGTTGGTCTTTGTTTCTTATGTTTGTTGTTTTTCTCTTGCAACATAAACATTTATTAAATACAAACACTAGACCTTTAAAAATCCACAGCTCCGGTGGTAGAATCTCTTGACAGGACAACCGTTTGTTATTTACTACAAACATGCGGCCTTTATCTAGAAGTAGCAACAAGAGAGCCAGTGGTGTCAGAAAGCCATACGAAGTCCAGTTGTAGGTTTTCACAAGCCATGTGGGCACCACAAACAGGTGGAAGAAGGTGATCTGGTCAGATTAGTAAAAAATAAAACCTTTTAGGCCTAAATGCAAAGTGCTCTGTGGGGTAGAAACCTAACAGTGCACATAACTCAGACCACACCATCCCATGGTATAACGAGGTGTGAGGATGCTTTTCTTCAGCGTGGAAGAAGCTGCTCAGAGTCGATGAGGAGATGGGGTTAAATACGGGACAATCCTGGAAGAAAACCTATCGAATGCTGCAGAAGAATTGATACTGGGACAGAGGTTCATCTTCCAGCATTTCAATGACCCTAAACATGCAGCCAGAGCTACAGTGGACTGGTTTAGATCAAAGCATTTACATGCGTTAGAATGGCCTAGTCAAAGTCCAGACCTAAAAAGTTTTAGTAAGACTTAAAAATGGATGTGCACAGATGCTTTTCACCCAAACTGATTGGACTTGAGGTGTTATATAAAGAAGAATGGGCCAGTCTCTGAATGTGGGGCTTGCAGCAGTCAGTGCATTGAAAACTGGTTACACAAGATATTGAGTCAGGAGCCTGAACACAAACACAGGCCACGCTTCGCATAGTTTTGCAATACCAGATTAAAAACATAGTATCATTATCCTTCCACTTTGTGTTGGTCTATTACATAAAATAAAACAGACTGAAAACCCAAATAAAACAAACCCAAGGGGTGTGATTATCTTATCACGTGAAATCTAAATATCTGCGGTTTTGTTTGTTTAACATTTTCAGCATGAACATAAAATGCCTGCATCACAGAAACAGATTTTTACAGCAACTCTTTCTTTCTGGCAGCTCTAAAGTTTTTTTGGATCATAAACTGGCAAATAATCAGCTCCTGACAAATTACACCTTGTGTTTATTTATTAAAACAAGCTTAACCAACAGAAGCAGTGTATGAAAAGCTACATTAAAGCTACATACTGAAGAACAGAATGTAGCTTTAATTAACGGAGGTTTACAGGCATCATTTTATGTTTCGCTCTCAGATTCAAACAGGTTAAGTTCAGACTTTGACAAAACAATTTGCAACACACTGATTTATTTTTTACTTTTCACTTTACTGTTGTTCCTCTGAGGTTAATCTTAAAACCTGATGATGCTTTTAATGTGTGTTTTTCAAAATCTCATTACCTAAAAAGGATTCACCTACTTTCATTATCCTGCCTGACCAATTAGACTTTAATGACAGAACAAATGAGAAACAGGGGACATAATTGTCTAATCCCGGGACACTTTGCGGATTTAATTTAGAGGATCCAGCTAACGAAGGCCCGGTTCTTATTATTTCACACAGGTCTAAGCTTTAACCTATTACCAAATGGGTTTTCTTTGTTCACGTAGTACTTGCCTTTAATTGGTATCAAAAGTAGTAAACAGCTCAGCTCAGGCTCTGAGGTGAAATGTTTGTGTTATTACTGCCACCTAGTGTTTTGCTACTGGCTGCAATAATATGTGTTGCCTCCTCATTCTGGTTTTTTTCTACAGTATGGACGGGTATGCCAATACTGGCCCTCCTCCGCCTCCCCCTGCCCCACTCATACCTTCTGCACAGACGGCCTTCGCCTCACCACCAGGAGGTCCGATGTCCCCCGGCCAATGGCTGTCTCTGCCGGCTACGCCCTGCCTCCGCCACCTGTACCTGGAGCTCAAGCGGCTCCGCCTCCTCCTGGTCCCCCAGGTCCACCACCTCTACCCGTTCCACCTGGTGCCTCTCACTCTACATCCTACAAGATGTCTTCCACGGTGCAGGCTGAGAACGCAGCGGTCAGCGACGCTCGCAGTGACCTGCTAGCTGCTATACGTATGGGTAAGATTTATTTTACTTTATACAGGAGAAGATTTAGTTGAAACAACATTAACAAAAGGCTGATGTTGAGTACTGTGCAAAACTCTTGAGTCATCCCTTATGTCTATCATTGAGGAACGCTTTTTCTAATCTTAAGAGAAGTTTTAATAAGTAAAGAGGATTTTTGTTATGCATGCTTCCTTCCATCCATCCATCATCCATCCATCCATCCATCATCCATCCATCCATCCATCCATCATCCATCCATCCATCCATCCTTCTATCCATCCATCCATCATCCATCCATCCATCCATCCTTCTATCCATCCATCCTTCTATCTATCCATCCATCATCCATCCATCCATCCATCATCCATCCATCCTTCTATCCATCCATCCATCCATCATCCATCCTTCTATCTATCCATCCATCCATCCATCATCCATCCATCCTTCTATCCATCCATCCATCATCCATCCATCCTTCTATCCATCCATCCATCCATCATCCATCCTTCTATCTATCCATCCATCATCCATCCATCCATCCATCATCCATCCATCCATCCATCCATCCATCATCCATCCATACATCCTTCTATCCATCCATCCATCCATCCATCCTTCCATCCATCCATCATCCATCTTTCTATCCATCCATCCTTCTATCCATCCATCATCCATCCATCCATCCTTCTATCTATCCATCCATCCATCCTTCTACCCATCCATCCATCATCCATCCAGCCATCATCCATCCATCCTTCTACCCATCCATCATCTATCCATCCATCCATCCATCCATCCTTCTATCTATCCATCCATCCTTCCATCCACCCATCCATCATCCATCCATCATCCATCCATCCTTCTATCTATCTATCCATCCTTCTATCCATCCATCCATCATCCATCCATCCATCCATCCATCCATCATCCATCTATCCATCCATCCATCAATAATCCATCCTTCTATCCATCCATCCATCCATCCTTTTATCCATCCATCCATCCTTCTATCTATCCATCCATCCTTCCATCCACCCATCCATCATCCATCCATCCTTCTACCCATCCATCCATCCATCCATCCATCATCCATCCATCATCCATCCATCCTTCTACCCATCCATCATCCATCCATCCTTCCATCCATCCATCCTTCTATCTATCTATCCATCCTTCTATCCATCCATCCATCATCCCATCCATCCATCCATCCTTCTATCTATCCATCCATCCATCCATCATCCTTCTACCCATCCATCCATCATCCATCCATCCTTCTAGCATCCATCCTTCTATCTATCCATCCAGCCATCATCCATCCATCCTTCTACCCATCCATCATCTATCCATCCTTCCATCCATCCATCCATCATCCATCCATCCATCCATCCATCATCCATCTATCCATCAATCATCCATCCTTCTATCTATCCATCCATCCATCCATCCTTTTATCCATCCATCCATCCTTCTATCTATCCATCCATCCTTCCATCCACCCATCCATCATCCATCCATCCTTCTACCCATCCATCCATCATCCATCCATCATCCATCCATCCTTCTACCCATCCATCATCCATCCATCCTTCCATCCATCCATCCTTCTATCTATCTATCCATCCTTCTATCCATCCATCCATCATCCATCCATCCATCCATCCATCCATCATCCATCTATTCATCCATCCATCAATCATCCATCCTTCTATCTATCCATCCATCCATCCATCCTTTTATCCATCCTTCTATCTATCCATCCATCCATCCATCCTTTTATCCATCCTTCCATCCACCCATCCATCATCCATCCATCCATCCTTCTACCCATCCATCCATCCTTCCATCCATCCTTCTATCCATCCTTCCATCCTTCCATCCATCCTTCTATCCATCCATCCATTCTTCCATCCATCCATCAATCATCCATCCTTCTATCTATCCATCCATCCATCCATCCTTTTATCCATCCTTCTATCTATCCATCCATCCATCCATCCTTTTATCCATCCTTCCATCCACCCATCCATCATCCATCCATCCATCCTTCTACCCATCCATCCATCCTTCCATCCATCCTTCTATCCATCCTTCCATCCTTCCATCCATCCTTCTATCCATCCTTCCATCCTTCCATCCATCCTTCTATCCATCCATCCATCCTTCTATCCATCCATCCATCATCCATCCATCCATCCATCCATCCTTCTATCTATCCATCCATCCATCCATCCATCCTTCTACCCATCCATCCATCATCCATCCATCCTTCTAGCATCCATCCTTCTATCTATCCATCCAGCCATCATCCATCCATCCTTCTACCCATCCATCATCTATCCATCCTTCCATCCATCCATCCATCATCCATCCATCCATCCATCCATCATCCATCTATCCATCAATCATCCATCCTTCTATCTATCCATCCATCCATCCATCCTTTTATCCATCCATCCATCCTTCTATCTATCCATCCATCCTTCCATCCACCCATCCATCATCCATCCATCCTTCTACCCATCCATCCATCCATCCATCCATCATCCATCCATCCATCCATCCTTCTACCCATCCATCATCCATCCATCCTTCCATCCATCCATCCTTCTATCTATCTATCCATCCTTCTATCCATCCATCCATCATCCATCTCCATCCATCCATCCATCATCCATCTATTCATCCATCCATAATCATCATCCTTCTATCTATCCATCCATCCATCCATCCTTTTATCCATCCTTCTATCTATCCATCCATCCATCCATCCTTTTATCCATCCTTCCATCCACCCATCCATCATCCATCCATCCATCCTTCTACCCATCCATCCATCCTTCCATCCATCCTTCTATCCATCCTTCCATCCTTCCATCCATCCTTCTATCCATCCATCCATTCTTCCATCCATCCATCAATCATCCATCCTTCTATCTATCCATCCATCCATCCATCCTTTTATCCATCCTTCTATCTATCCATCCATCCATCCATCCTTTTATCCATCCTTCCATCCACCCATCCATCATCCATCCATCCATCCTTCTACCCATCCATCCATCCTTCCATCCATCCTTCTATCCATCCTTCCATCCTTCCATCCATCCTTCTATCCATCCTTCCATCCTTCCATCCATCCTTCTATCCATCCATCCATTCTTCCATCCATCCATCCATCATCCATCCATCCTGTCATATATGTCGCAGTTCCAGCTTGGTGCACATTTATTTAGCATCATGTAGGAATGTCCAGAACACGCATCTATTTTACTTGAATGACATGTTCTCCCGTCTTTCCCATTTTGAAGAGAGGCTAAAAGAAAATGGTTTCTGAGTCACATCATATTTATAACCCAGGGAAACAAGAAGTCTTGGATTATTAATAAACCAATGAACCATCTATTTGGCATTTGACTATAAAAAGGTAAACTATCTACATAAAAGATATTCTAAAAACTGATTTAATAGGAATTGTAAGGATTGCAAATAATTGTGGCAATGGGGATTTTGTTTCAAGTTGGTTTAGCAGGGGTTCCAATAGATGTAGAGGGTGCTGTAGAGTCCAAAGTATTTCATTCTTCCCCATCTCAGAAGCTCTAAAAGAGTGCAGTGGTAAAAATATGCTTTTCCATCTTCAGGCATCCAGCTGAAGAAGGTACAGGAGCAACAGGAGCAGCAGGCTAAGAGAGAACCTGTTGGGAACGACGTGGCCACCATCCTGTCACGGCGCATCGCCGTCGAATACTCCGACTCGGAGGACGACTCCGAGTTGGAGGAGAACGACTGGTCAGATTAACACATATAAAAACCTAGGATAACTACTGAAACACGGTTAATCTCACACTCACCCTGAAGAATGCCCACTGTGACACATCCACAGGCCATCAGAGACTTTGTTGCTGTAAAACACAGAAGCTGCACCTAAACACAATCACATGCTATAGGGCTGATATAAGCTTTAGGGACTAAAACTGGAAAATGTTGGCAAATATGCACAAATATCTTATCTGAACTTAAAATATCGAGTAACGCTGACCACTCTGTTAACCATTGAGCTTCGTTATAATACTTTAAAGCATTGTGAATACACCCCCATAGATGTTTCTCTATTATAACACACCACGTGCAGGTGATTATTTCCTGTATAGTTGGAGCTTGAAAGTGTTAGAGCTGTTAGAAACCTTCCTCTTGAGCTAACCTATGTACTTCTCTTTTTTTAAAGTGTTTTTACTGAAATAACTGTTTATGCTATAGATCCTGAGGTAAGTCTTGAAATTGTAGAGAAATATAACTGGAAGAATGGGGAACGTTTAGTGGTGGCTGTTTGAAAGGGGCAGTTCAGCGGGGTTGTGTGGCAGTGTTATTAGTAGTCAGTGTCTTACTTGTAGAGGTGGCCATCTGATCGACCTGCTTGGAGAAGCTGAGATTAGAGTGGATCCTAAGTGGATTTCTGTTTCCCCAAACTGTTCTCAGAGATTTTTGCTGTGCTGAAGATACTGACCGCGGATTGCAACTCCACATAACCCCACTTTAAAAAATCCAGTTTACAGTGACTCGGATAAGTATTCATAACCTATGAACTTCTTCAAATGTTGTCAGGTTACAGGCAGAAACTTTTATGCATTTTATTAGGATCCTGTGTGATAGACCAACACAAAGTATTTAAAGTGGAAGTAATAAAAAAAAAACATGGTCTTTACCAATAAAAATATTAATTTTGCAGAACCGAATTTGGCTACAATTACAGCTGCAACTCTACCAGCTTCGCAAAACTCTAAAAAGCTTCCCTGTCTGTAGTGAAACAAAGCCTCCACACAGCATGATGCTGCCACCACCGTGTTTCAGAATCAAGATGCTGCTTCAGGGATGATACGTAGTGCCAGTTAGTGTCAGTGCTACTTTGTAAAACCATCTTTTTGCCGCTCTCACACCTGCAAGTGTTTTGGAGAATGTCTCAATGGGCTCCTAACATCTAGAGGCTGAAGTTGTTGCATGTTCTTCTCTCCAGTGTAGCTCAGATAGGATGGGGAGCATCTCTGAACATCAATTTTCAAACCTTGCCACAGATTTTCTTTCCAAGAAAAGCTTTCCCACAGCATGATGCTTCCACCACCATGTTTTCCATGGGGATACTGGCTGGGTTCATTATGTTTGCTGTCTGCATGCTAGACTTTTTAGATTTTTGTTTTTATTTTATTTTTTCCTCACAATTATGCACCACTTTGTGTTGGCCTATCGCATAAAATACAATTAAAATATATACAAGTTTTTATTGTAATGTGGCAAAGGCTGGTCTTTAAAAAGCTGTGGCGATGGATTAAGGTTAATATGGGAAAAGTCTTATTATAAATGAGCCACCTGCGTTTGCAATTGCTTCCTGCTGTGGGTGTGTGTGTGTGTGTGTGTGTGCATGTTTGGGGAGGGGGTAGTTTGTAACTCTGTAACCTTTGACCCAAAGAGAAATAAAATCATGAATAAGGATCACTGCTGAGCTGTCACGTCTCTTTAATGCTCTGCTCTCATCGCAGACACAACACACACCTGGCTGCGGGATTTCGGTTTCCATCGCAACAGTGCTGCTATGAAGGAGGGTTGCCAAGGAAACAAGAGTGCATAAAAGGAGGGCAGCGAGCCACAGCGAGGATGGAAGATAAACACTAAAAAAAAATCAGAGGAGGCAGGAGTTTTATGCACAGCACGTTTGTCTTTAATACAAAATTAACAAGATCTCTCAGAGTGCACTAACCAAAACAATAAAAAATACATCTAACACCTTTGAAAAATAGACGCCACGTTCACACAAACATTGTTTTTTTGTTTTTTTTACAATATTTCAGTTAAGTTAGTGCAGGTTGATTATCGTTTATACGTTGCGTTTTGCAGATAAATTATTCATTGTGCCATTTTAATACCCCCCCAGAAAAATAAAGTGCATTTCACATTGAAAATTACGTCTACACAAGATGCTGTTACTGTGGCTTCAACCTGATGTCACTCACGCTCACACACACATTCACAGGCCCTTGAGTGTTTTGATATTTAGCTCTAAAATAGTAACCATCAGAAAGAAAGACACCTCGTCCTGCTGGTCCAACAGTTATTTATATTAAAAAAAAAACTTTGTTCACATTTTTGTGCATTATTACAAAATAAATGCATTAAGTAGATATACAGGTGTGTTAGACAACAATAAATACACTCAACCTTTGCAGTGCGTCACCTTTCCCGGATACAAAGCCCTTGTTCAGATGCTCAGTAATGAAAATCTCGTCAACACAGATGCAACAAGAGATTCACATTCCCCGATTGTGTGTCGATTTAATTCCCCAACATTTGCCCCATCAGTCTGAAAGTCCGACGGGGCAAAAATAAAACAAACACTGCTGCATATTAAATGGAGAAAATGATTCAGACATTAATAAATAAAACAAAATGGTGCAACCCATGTTTTATAGATACTACATTCAGAGAAAGTGTTTACAGCGCGTTCGTGTCATACATCAGACACCTGAAAGGAGGAATAGAAAATACAACCTCCGAGTTACTATAACATATCAAAAGTAATAATGGTTATGGTGAACCAGTATGACCCACGATGCCTTGCAAAAACATTCAACAGTATTGATACCTCTTGAACTTTTCCTCATTTAGTCACAACCACAGATTTTAGTGTATTTTATTGGGATTTTACATGAGAGAACTAAAGCAGTGCTTAAATGTGAAGTGGAATAAAACTGATACATAGTTCATTTTTTACATAAAAATCTGAACCGTGTTTTGTGCGTTTGTATGCAGCAACGTTGACTCTGATATCCCTAAGTAGCGTTTAGTGCAGCCAACTGGTGGTGCCGTGGGGATGCTTTTCTTCAGCGACGACAGGGGAAACGGTCAGTCCAAAACTGACCTTTCTGTTCTACATGCTAAATGATATGTATGGCAGAAAACTAACACAGCGCATCACCCTGAACACACCATCAACACGGTGAAACATGGTGGCAGCATCATGCTTTTCTTCACCAGAGAAAGAGGTAAGCTGATCAGAGTTGATGGGAAGGGGGGTGGAGCGAACTGCAGGGCAATCCTGGAAGAAAACCTGTTGGCTGTATTGGAATGGTTTAGCTCAATGGTGTCCAAACTGCCGTCTGGGGCTATGTCTACAGATTTTCTCCCTCCAATCTGCCTGAGCTAATTTTCAGTTTTTAGATGTGTTCAACTGGTAGAGATCTTGTAGCTGTAACTGTGGCCAAACGTGACTCTACAAGAGTATTAACTCAGGGAGGCTGAATACAGGTAGACATTTTTCAGATTGTTAGCTGTAGAAATGTTCACGTCTTACTTTGTGTTATTCTATCAAATAAAGTCCCAATAAAATACTTGACATTTTTGGTTGTGACGAAACAAAATGTGCAAAAGTTAAAGGGGCTTGAATACTTTTACAAGATATTGTAAATCTAGAGGATTGAGTCTGCCTCTTCACACAACACCCCACAAAGGCTACTTTTCCTTGATTAGAAATGTTTTCATTTTCCGAGCTAATCTCTCCATTTTAAAAAATATTCCTTTCCTGTTTCGAAGCCGCAAAGAGGAAAATTTGAAGCTCATGGAATGTCTTTATGAGGCTGAATTAAACAAAGATAACATCAAAATAAATAAAAGCCTCATCTTTGTATTTGGAAGAAGCCATTTTTACCTCATAGGATCATTGAGGTCACTTAACATACACCTGTCTCAACCAGACTGGTTTAAGGTAGAGTGTAAGGACAGGCAACACAGAAGAAATCAGCAGGATTGGGATCGTAGTTCATTCAAAGTCCCTTTTCCCTTTGGCTTGAAATGCTGGGGCGCCAAACCTCCACTTTTCCCGGTACCGACAGGAAGACTGACAGTGTAATCCTCTAAGGTCAGGGGTGTCAACAACACATAAGACACATAATAACACACACCTGTGCACACACTCCGAAAGCCAGGCAACTTAGACCAGACACACACTCACAAAGAAAGAAATCCATTTTTGTTCTTTGAGGTAACGACGCCCAGGACACCTTGTACACTCAGGAGAGGCAGAGAAGAAGAGCCTCACAATTCTCCTCCTGATGTGACAAATGATCATAACCCCATTTAGGGTTTGTGGATAAAATGAGGCAGTGGTGTCACCAGTATGAACAAGCAGTTTGATCTTGCCCCGGGAGAAATTAACCCAACACTTTTTCTACTATCTATCACTTTTGGCTCTCAGAGCCCGCTTGCTAAGATGTTCTGGTGCTTCAGGGAACGGCGGATGCTATTGCTGTCTGAGTATTGCTTCACATCTAAAAAATAACTACCATTCAGGCTAGTTATTGCTGACATGATCCGAAGGAGCAGAGAACCAACAGATGATTGGAGACAGTAACTCAGAGCAGCATGGAAGTGACAGGACTTGTCTTCATTCAGCATGTAGCACATATACAGTGTTTTTGGGAAAAAGGTTTTGGAAAACAATTTGAGTTTTTTCAAAATTTTATCACGCTAAAACCCAAACGCGGTTTCAAGGTTAAAAATTAGATGACCAACACAAAGTAAAAACATAACGAGAGGGGGGAAACATGGTTTCGAAATTTTTCCTTAAAGTAAAAATCTGATGCGTTTGTATTCAGGCCCCCTTACTCCTATATTGCTAAACAAAATTTAGTGCAAACAACTGCCTTTAGAAGTCAGATGAGACCAAAATTGAACTTTTTGGCCTACATGCAAAACACTATAGTGGCATCACCCTGAACACACCATCAACATTGCAAAACAGGGTGATGGCAGCATCATCCTGTGGGGATGGTTTGATTTCTCAGGCACAGAGAATCTGGTCAGAGTTAATGGGTCATGGTTTGGCTAAATATTGACTCCTGAAAAAACCTTTAGAATCAAAAGGCTTGAACTAGTGAAAGGGGGTTTTACCTTTTAGAGAAAACGCCCCCAAATATACCCCTAAAATATCTTCCCAATAATTTCTTTCTGTTCCATAATATCCCAATGAAACACACTCAGGTCTTAGGTTGTAACGTGATACAACTTGAAAAAGTTTAAAGTGTGAAAACCTTTGCAAGGTATTGTAATGCTAAAAGCAAAGAGATCGACATTGTTTAAACAAATAACAGCTCCCATGACCTTGGTGAGACAGTTTTAGCTCTTAAAATGCATCACATGTGAGGTACACTGTGGTACTTTCTACATAAACAAAATGATTTGGGTCACCATGATGTCAGGCAGCCATGGCCCATTGCCTGCAGCGGACTGTGTGACCTACTTCAATGAACTGTGCTAGTTGCTTGCAAATCACGGCTAATTTCTTTATTTGAAGATGCTCTCCAGTGTTGTTTTTGCTTTTACTAACAAATGTACACTGACAATATGAACACAACCTGGTAGCGAAACATGGATTTCACAAAATACTGAGGTTTTAAGAAGGGCGCTCAAGGAAGGAATACTGCTTTCTGTTTGGGTTTATGACATCACAAGAGCCACAAGAACCAAGCTAAACAGCTGGCATTAGCGAACCTTACGATGGATAGATTGCGACACTGATTCTGAACCATTAGAGTTCAACCTTAAGTTGACTGAAGTCATGAAAATAGAGGAAGAAAACAATAATACGAATGGATTTGCTCAGAACTCTGGGCAGCTGCCTTTTACCTTGTGTGATGTCACTGGAGGCATGTTCCTGTGGAAGCTTGTTTTGGGGAGATTTCATGTTAATAAAACATGAGATAGAAATAGATTAAACTGATGGTGACGTCTTGTTCTATAGATGACAAACTATATCTAAAGTGAGTTTGATTTATTGTACAGAAAGGTCTGGCCAGTTGCTTTAAATCTAATAGTTCTGATCAAATCACAAATAACTTTGCTGTTCTGGCTAACTTTGGTGAATTGGATATCCAGTTAGATCTTGAGATGCCTTAAAAATGTTAAAGAGAAGGACATGAAGATAATCTGACAGGCTTGTTTTGGTTTGGTGTATATATAGCAACAAAAATACAGAAGAGAGGCAATGTTAGGGCGGGTCCGTTTGGAGCCTTTCTTATTGTTGCGCATTGCAAACTACAGCCGAAGAGAGAGGAGAGAAGGTAGGTGGGGAAATGGGCGAGGACAGGAGAAATAGAGGCTAGATTTCTTCCCCGGCGTCTGTGGAGCGGATCAGAGAGCATCGGGTCTATTTTTAGCTCCCCGCGGCCGCTCAGCTTTCGACGCACGTCCAGAGTGCAGCAGCAGTGCCAACAGAGTGCCGGGACGCTGCTGCTGGCTGCCCCAGACAGGCTGCGAGTGTTGCTCAGCCGCTGCGCATCTGTACGATCATGTATGTGCATCATTAAATCAAGTAAAGCTACAGAGCTGTTAGAGTGTGTGCATGGTTTAGGCGCACAGCTGCCGCATGGGACATGGGATGCATTTTTTGCAGAAATTAGAAAAGGGCGTGCCGTGCTTGGTGTGGGGAGGATGCCTCCCACCTTCTTGGCCTTAAGTAGGGAAGACAGGGAGACAAAGTGGGCTGCTGCATCTCCAGCCAGAGCTGCACCCACAGCCCTTTGCTGCTGCCCTCCTTGTGACACTGGATGTGTCCAGCGAGGAGCAGAGCTGACCCAGGCTGCCTCTTCTCGTCCCACCTGGGCCTGCACGGTCACACGTCGCTGGGTGTCCGAGCGCGGTGCGCCACGCTGGTTGGCACGCAGCCGCAGCACACCAGCCACAGCGCCTTCTGGATCTCCTGGTTCCTGAAGGCATAGATGACCGGGTTGATGACCGAGTTGTAGGTGGCAGGTACCAGCGTGGCGTAAGTGTATAGCGGAGGGTAGGTGTAGTCAGCAATGAGGGAGTAGACAGTGAACGGCATCCAGCAGGCGGCGAAGGTACCCAGGATGATGGCCAAGGTTGACACGCCCTTCCGCGTAGTGACGTAGTAGGGCGTGGCAGCCAGGAAGTGGTGCTGGAGGGCGATCTGGTGGGCGTGGCGCATCACGATCTTGCATATCTGTACATAGAGCTGCAGCATAAGGCCGAAGAGGAGCAGGAAGGAGACGGACAGAACTGCGATGTTGTTCTTTGTCAGCGGTCGCACCACGCTGCAGGTGGCCTCCTCGGCCAGGCAGTTGACCCCAGTGACCGGCAGCAGGCCGAGACACAGGGAGAGACCCCACAGCAGCACCAGCATGGTGTACGTGAAGGCCGCCGTCCGCTCCGAGTTGTAGGTGAGGGCGTAGTATAGCGACAGGTAGCGGTCGATGGTGATAGCCAGCAGGCTGAAGACAGAAGCCGAGAAGGAAGCCACCACCAGACCTACTGTCAGCAACTGGGCCGAGTCAGAGCGAAGCAGGTAGGCACAGGTAAAGTGAAGAACAAGGCCTAGGCCGGCCAGGAGGTCCGCCAGAGCCAGGCTGCCGATCAGAAGGAACATGGGAGCTCTGAGCGCCGGGTTCTGCCAGATCACCAGCACCACCAAGGCGTTCTCACATGCGATCAGAGTCCCCGATGAGCACAGCACGATGTCCCAGGGGTTGACCAGCAGCGGCAGCTGGCTGGGTGGCAGAGGGGAGTCCTTCGCTGGGAACATCCCTAAGCTTGTGCTGTTGTCCATTGGTCCCCCGCTGGCCCATGCTGTCGGATCAGGGCCCAGCCAGCTGGGGGAGACCGGCGGCTCCTCACTCATTATGCTCCCCGTCTGAAATGGAAGCGCACACAGAACAATTATTATGCAGAATATTTAAGGGTGAAGATCAGGCCCATGAACCAGTAGTGAGTGAATCTCATGAACAGGCTTAGTGAACTGCACTGATTATCTCTCCATCTTTGCACCTTCTGTTCAGTCATGAAGAGATTATGTGTTAGAGTCAGGAAGACTAAGCAACCATAAGAAAGTGAGAAAATTACACAAAGGCTAGATTGTGTTGATTGGCAAGACAAGCTTATTCATATAAAAATACACAAGGCAATCCAAAGTGCTTTACAGGACATCAAGGAAAAGACAAAAACAAAGCATCAGCATAAAATTATTACACAAAATAAAAATGTTAAAATATAGATATTAAAGGCATAAATTAAACATGTTTTTTAACAGTGCATCAGAGTCTATCTTTTAAAGCTGCAGTAAACAGTAATGTTTTCAGTCCTGATTTAAAGGAGCCAGCAGTTTCTGTAGATTTCAGGTTTCAGGAAGTTTGTTTCAGAGCTGACTAGCATAAAAACCAAATGCTGCCTCACCTGATTTAGTTTTGGTCCTGGAAACACTGAGTAAGCAAGTCTCTGAACAGCTGAGGGGTCTTCATGGTTCATACTTGACATGCAACTCAGGAATGTGTATTGACCCAAGACCATTTATAGACCAATAGCAGAAATTTTATATCTGTTCTTTGACAAACGGGGAGCCAGGGCAGTAATGTTAGAACTGGTGTATTATGAGCTATTTATCTGGTGTTGGTCAGGGCTTTGGCAGCAGGGGTTTTCAAGAGCTGCAGCTCCTGACTGAGTTTTTACAGAGACCACTAAAGAAACCGGCGCAGTAATCTAACCTACAGAAAATAAAGGCGTGCACCAATTTTTCGGTGTCCTGTTCTGACAGGAAACCATTTATTTTGGCAGTGTCGTTGTGATCATGGCAGGCTGGTTTAGTAATGGACTTTATGTGGTTCTTAAAATTTAGATTAGAGTCCAAAACTACACGCAGGTTCCCACTGTATGAAGCTGAAGGAAATTCTGACCCATTCAGTCATTGGACACACTGATTCAATGAGTGTAGTGGACACAGAGATAGAAAGTTGTTTGTTTTCAGCATACATATAGTATGTTGGAGTACCTTTATAATCTGAGCTAACGGGATCATACAGATGTTAAATAAAAGTGGCCTGAGAATAAACGCTTGAGGAAACACACAATTCCTTTTTATATGTCCAGATTTAGAATTATCAAATGACCCAAAGTAATCCCTGTCTGCCAAATAAGATCTGAACCAGTGTAACACAGTACCAGAAAATCCTACTCTAGACAAATGGATCAAAGCACCTCCAAAACTTCAGCGCTTGTGAGGTGTTCCCAATCTGCTGTGGACACTTTCAAAAGTGGACCAAGGAAGAACCAGCAGTGACCAAGTGACAGGGTCACGAGTGGTCATGGCTCACTGATGCATTTGGGGAGGAAAGGCTGGCTAGTGTGGTCCAAGAAATAACCTACTGTGGCTCCTAATGCTGTAGAAGCTAATGCTTGTTCTTAACATCTTTTCAATTGCTCATGCTTTGTATTGAATGCATTTAGACATCTAGACATGGTTACTTTGAATGTGGCATGGTTGTTGGTCTGACCATTGCAGAAACTACTGATCTACTGGGTTTTTCACTTACGACTACATGAGACTGTAAACTTGAGACATACAGTCTCAAGTTTACAAAGAATTGTTCATAAAACAGCAAATATCCAGTGAGCAGCAGCTGTGTGGATGAAAATACCAGGTTGATGTCGGACGCCAGAGAAGAATGGTCCAACTTGTTTCAGCGGATGCAAAGGCAACAGTAGTTCTACTAACCATTCATTACAGTTGGTCAGTATTCTGAACACCATCGCTGGCAGCACAGTTCAGAACCGTTCAGAAAATGGGCCACCACATCAAAAAACCACACTGATTGCGGCTCCTATCAGCTAAGAACAGGAAACTGAGAGCACAATTCTCACAGACTCACCAAATATGGACAATAACAGATGGATCCGATGATTCTCGGTTTCAGCTGCAACATTTATATGGTAGCGCCAGAATTTTAATGTGAAAAACATGATTGATCATGGATCCGTCCCACCTTGTAGAAGCAGTTTGAGCTACTGCTGCAGGTGTAATGTATAGGGAGGGTTTGTCTCCCCCCCATTTTTTGACCCTCCAAAACAAATGGGGAAATCCACAGCGTACCTGAGATTTTTGTGACCTTTTCCTTTCCCTTTTGGGAATCGGGGCTCATTTTCCAACCTACTTTCCAGCGGGGATAATGCCACAAAGCCCAAATTATCCCTAAATGGTTTCTTGAATATGAAAATGGGTTCACTGTACCCCACTGGTCTTCACTGGGCGTGTGAAGGGGAGCTTAGCTTTGTGAACATCCAGCCATTAAATCTGCTGCAACTGGGCAATGCTATCTTGTCAATATGGACTTAAATCTATGATCCTCGAATGTTGTCAAGACGTTGTCAATATTGTTCTAACGCTTGCTAGAATACTTTGTCTTCATTTAATACAAATCCATCTACAGACTATATATAGACACATCGGTCTCAGTATCCAGCAGCCCGTTCACCTCCCTTTAATTATTTACCCTGCAGCAACAACAAAGGGTTGATATTACCTATGACTATCTCCTCTATTGCTTTTTTATCTATGTTGTGTGTGAGATCCCCCCCCTATAATTCAAAATTTTAAGCCAAAACACTAAAATGTTTTACTTTTTTAATGATTTTCAGTCATTTCTAGTTAATTTATCTATTCATTTTCATTAAGAATTTTGCTCTTTTACTTGTATACCTATGAATTATCCCTGCATTTAGTAATTTATTTCGTACTCATTTGCCCTGCACTTTGTTATATATTAATTTCGCAAGCTAACACATGATACTTGGTTCATGATTGGGAGATGAGATGAAGTTTAACAATATATTTTTTTGCAAGAAAGTAGATAATGGTTTAATAAATCTTCTAGAGAGGTTACCCTAGACATAATAGAGTCCCCATTCCCTGGCCATGCAAATAGGAAATACAAGCTTATTCAGGACGCAGCTGACTTTTTTTCTTAGAGCGTTTCTGCCACCCCTCAAAAGATGGCGCCCTGAGCGGTTAGCCACTGAGAAGCAACATTAATAAATCTCTTTTGCTGGTTTTGGTCTCTGTTTAATCTTTCGTCCATAATAAATAAAAGGGGTTGTTCCCGTGCTAAACCTTTTTTCACTTTGTTTTCAGCTGTTTTTAATATTTACTGGGTTTCGGGGCGTCATGGTTTCCCCCCGTGGTATGGGGGTTTTTCTGGGCTTCAGAGACCTAAGCATGGATCATTAGTATTGCTGCTTGGACATTACGCATATTTTCTATCATTATTCCTTTAAAAAAATGATTAAAGACTACCCATTGCAATTACTATATAAGATACACTTGTACAGCAGCATTGTTAGTGGAGAGGTGTGACCGATTGACTGTAAAAGTTATCAGAACAGAGGTCTATTACACTGAAGGACTGTTTACAAACGAATCGACAAATGGGTGCGAATACCCGAAATCAATGCTTTGCATTAACTTCCAGGTTGCCATAGTCGATATTGAGCGCCCTGCACTGCCAATGGTCATAGCTCAACTCGCCAGCTGCTAGAGAACATACCGCACCCGTCATGGAAACACCTCCGCCTGCACACATGCGTCCCTGCGCACCTTGCATTGGAGAAACACATTGCACCTCCACTATATCCGTCCCCGACAGAGACAGTGGGGGTAAAGAGGGAAGAAAACATGCATATTTCCATGCATGCAAAGGTTGCTCAGTAATCCGCCTCCCTGCATGCATTTCATTTCATCCAAACCAAACCAGCCTACCTTTGACTCTGTTTAGCTGCGTCTTTTCCCCTCCCAGAGGAAGAAAAAGACAAACTTTTTTATTCCCAAAGTTTAAAGGGCAGTTTTTTTCAGGCCGGCGGACAGAGACACAGCTCAGGGAAGAGGGATGATGATCATGGAAGAAAAAAGGGAGAAAAGAGCGCAGAAGCGGCTCGGCCACTGACGGGGCCGTGGACTGCGGCTGTGAGGGGAAGGAGCAGCGAGTGAAGCAGCAGCGGAGGAAGAGGAGGTGAGTGAGAAGAGAGGAGGGTGGAGGTGATGATGATGAAGGAGGAGTCCCAGTGGGGCCAGACTGCCGGAGACTGGTTGAACTAGTAATGTCGGCGTCGCGGCTCATCAGGACAAATTTATAATTGAGAACACAATTTTCAAATGAAGGCTTCATTCAAATAAAAGTCAATTATCCTTCAGCTTGGAGAATATGATTACTTCTCGTATCTCATAAGGTTATTCTGGAAGAACATGTTTTGCTTGTTTTAGGCCCGACTTAAGTTTCAGACGTGAAGATGGCTGGATGCAGAGACGCCCTGCTATTCTGGTCCTGTCTGTGCTATTAACAGCAACCCTGATGTGTGTCACCAACCTCCACCTCCTCCTCCGTCTCCTCCCTGTCCTCCATCTTCTGCTGCGCCGCCTCCAAGTCACCTCAGCAGACAGGTGGGTTACAAAAAAGCTTCCATCAATATGATGCACCTGCACGATCAGAATTAAAATTTCATTCAAAATTCAACTTTTTAAAATACAATTCAAAAAGTGAAACTTCCAGATTTATTAGAGTAATACGGGTTCTCTGAAAATTTGAATTTTACATTGAACCAAAAACAGATGTTTAATACTGAATGTCTGCCTACTGAAAACATGTCCATTTACTGTATAGTACATGCATAGCATGGAAGTGATCAGCCTGTGATTGTTTTAGTGCTTGAGGATAAGTGGCTTTCAGCTCATCTTCCTTATGACAGTAACCCCCAGATTTACTATGGGATGTAGGTCAGAAGATTTTCAAGAGCTGAAAACCCGTCAGCATGAAGTGCTTTAAAACTGTCTTTGCTGTGCTGACTTTGGAAAACTTGGAAACTTTAGACTGGCCCTCAAGCAAGTTGGACTCTGCACCTCTCTACTATTCCTCCACTTGCTGGGACCTTGATTTCCAAACGAAATCCAAAATGTACCTTCATCTGAAGAGGCTTTGGACCAATGAGCAGCAATCGAGTTCCTTTTTATACGCTGCTCAAAAAAATAAAGGGAACACTTAAACAACACAATATAACTCCAAGTAAATCAAACTTCTGTGAAATCAAACTGTCCACTTAGGAAGCAACACTGATTGACAATCAGTTTCACTGCTGTTGTGCAAATGGAAAAGACAACAGGGGAAATCTTTGGCGATTAGCAAGACACAAATCAATAAAGGAGTGCTTCTGCAGGGGGGACCACAGACCATTTGTCAGTACCTTTTGCTTTCTGGCTGATGTTTTGGTCACTTTTGAATTTTGGTGGTGCTTTCACACTCGTGTTAGCATGAGACGGACTCTACAACCCACACAAGTGGCCCAGGTAGGCAGCTCACCGGGGATGGCACATCAATGCGAGCTGTGGCAAGAAGGGTTTGCTGTGTCTGTCAGCGTAGTGTCCAGAGCCTGGAGGCGCTACCAGGAGACAGGCCAGTACACCAGGAGACGTGGAGGAGGCCGTAGGGGGCAAAAAACCCAGCAGCCAGGACCACTACCTCCACCTTTGTGCAAGGGGGAACAGGAGGAGCACTGCCAGAGCCCTGCAAAATGACCTCCAGCAGGCCACAAATGTGCATGTGTCTGCCAAAACGGTTAGAAACCGACTCCATGAGGATGGTATGAGGGCCCCGACGTCCAAAATGGGGGTTGTGCTCACAGCCCCAACACCGTGCAGGACGCTTGGCATTTGCCAGAAAACACCAGGATTGGCAAATTCGCCACTGGCGCCCCTGTGCTCTTCACAGATGAAAGCAGGTTCACACTGAGCCCCAATGTGACAGACGTGACAGAGTCTGGAGACCCGTGGAGAGCGATCTGCTGCCTGCAAATCCTTCAGCATGACCGGTTGGCAGTGGGTCAGTAATGGTGTGGGGTGGCATTTCTTTGGAGGGCCGCATGGCCTCCATGTGCTCACCAGAGGTAGCCTGACTGCCATTAGGTATCGAGATGAGATCCTCAGACCTCTTTTGAGACCATATCCTGGTGCGGTTGGGCCCCGGGGTTTCCCCTAATGCAGGACAATGCTAGACCTCATGTGGCTGGAGTGTGTCAGTAGTTTCCTGCAAGATGAAGACATTGAAGCTATGGACTGGCCCCCCGTTCCCCCAACCTGAATCCGATTGAGCACATCTGAGACATCATGTCTCGCTCCATCCACCAATGTCACGTTGCACCCCAAAACTTTCCAGGAGTTGGAGGATACTTTAATCCAGGTCCGGGGGGAGATCCCCAAGAGACCATCCCCCGTCTCATCAGGAGCATGCCCCCGGGTTGTAGGGAGGTCATTTCGGCACGTGGAGGCCCACACACAATACTGAGCCTCATTTTGACTTTTTTAAGGACATTTCATCAAAGTTGGATCAGCCTGTAGTGTGTTTTTTCCACTTTGATTTTGTGTGTGACTCCAAAACCAGGCCTCCATTGGTTGATACATTTGATTCCCCATTGATGATTTTTTTGGATTTTGTGGCAGCACATTCAACTTTGTACAGAACAAAAATATTCAATGAGAATATTTCATTCATTCAGATCTAGGATGTTATTTGAGTGTTCCCTTTATTTTTTTGAGCAGCGTATATAGGAGGTAAGACATTCCTGATTTTGTCAAAAGTGGCTTAAAACAGGAATGTGAGTTTTAGCGCATGGCCTGGGAACATCAGTGTGATGGAGTTCAAAGCACTGATTCCAGCCACAATCCACAGCTTATCAATCCCTCTTGAATGGGCTTCACAACCTTCTCAATGCTGCCCTCACCCTATTGATAGTGCACTTTTTTCCAACCACTTTTTCTTTCCACTAATATGCTTGGATACAGCACTCCGTGAACAGCCAGCTTCTTTACTAATGGCGTTTTGTGGCTTACCCTCGTTGTGGAATGTTATTGACTGTGTGGTTTCCTTCCCAATGATTGTATAATCCAGAAATAAATCTGTTTATAGAATGCCATTTCTCTTATGTAATATGTAAATCATGATCATCAGAATTAAACACTTTCAATTAACTAAAATGAATATGCAATGATATTCTAATTCACCGAGATGCACCTGTATAAAATCTAGGCTGTGCGTCTTTTTCCAAAGCGCCTGCCTTCCTGGATCTGAGTGGATTAAAAATAACTCCCGATGAAATGTAAGAAAGCAGGAGTACCGAGACACGGCGCTAGATGGCGACGTTCAGCCCCCCCCCCCCCCAATGAGTCATCAGTGCGCACCTGTGGGACACAAAGTGAAGCAGACGGTCCCTCAATCTTATTGGCTTTATTTCTTTTTCTTTAAAACAGAAAATGATCGCTTCACAACAGGCCTTTTCAAGCAATCCCCTCACATTAAGCTTGCCAACACCTACAAAACAGTATCAAAAGTGCACCATAGTGTTAATACATCTTCTCCAAGTCTAACATTTTCCAATGATAATATCTTAATGAAATATTTATACAAATACCATTCTGTACACTAGAAATACACAGCCCAGTTCTCCCTGTAAGTGGGGCATCCATCCTCCGTTCCATCCATGACCAAAATACGTCTGTCACAGTTTAGGTTAACATTGTGGGAGTTGAAGACTCATATGAATTAAATACCCACTCACCCGACACCCAAGGAAAAACCTAGAACACCACTCATACAACCAATCAATATCTGTACAACCCTTAGTCCTTTTTTAAAAACAATCTTCACACAGTTTCATTAGTTATTGTCTCTCTCTGTCCTTGCAGCGGCAGATGGGGGGAGGGGCAGGAAGGACAGGAGGCCGTCAGGGTGAGGGGTTAGCAGGCAAGTAGAGGGAACTCCCACGACTGAGCTGCAGAGCTGAGGTGCGTAAAAGCACAGGTACGAGTTACAGCTGTGTAGGCAGGTATGACACCGTGCAACTTTACAATCTGCTGCTCCCCCACAAAGGTAAAAGAGAGAGTCTCTGGGACAACGTGGCAAAGCACTCGGGTCCACGTTTCATTTAGTCTCTGGACTGGTAGAAGAGGATGTAGCCCGACTCTGAGTTCTTGGAGATTTCAGAAGTGAGACCGTAGAATTCTTCTATGGCCTGGGCGTCGATTTTCTACGAGAGCAGAAACGAGACGTTCAGTTCGATTAGCAGGAAAAAAGTAGAATGATCAAAAACAAACGCTTCCTTCAAGTGTTAAACAAGAAACGACCTACTTACCTCTACAATGTCATCATCAAAGAGCAACCAGAAGTCATGACTTTTTACAATGGCGATATAGTGACCCCTGTTTGGACCGCTGAAAAGAAATAAGACTTTAGTTTACTAACTCAGTTTCAAACATTTCCAGACTAAAATATCTGGGATTTTCAGTCAGTGTTTATAACATTTTGGAGATCTGAGTGGGGAATATATTTCCATACAGTGTAGATAACTCTGTTATAATGTAAAAATAATTACACCACGATTAGTTCCAAAACCTTTTCTTTAGACTCGCTTGGACTCACTGCGACGCTAGAAAATAAAATCCCTCTTCATCTTCAACTTTCTAGCAAACACCTGAAGGTTTTGGGTCCAAACTGACCGGTATCTGATGCGGTCATAATTTCATCCACCTCGGCAAAAACCCTCAGTTCAATCTGAAGAACAGTAACCCTCAAGCATGACGCTGCCACCACCATGTTTCACTGTGGGGATGGTGCTCTTTTGCCCTTTGCAATTGTGACCCTGAAGGAAATTGTGGTTCCATCATACCAGAACATGTTCTCCAACATGGTTTAGAGGGGTTCTGGCCAGGCCTGGATGTTTTTCTTTCAAAGAGAAATCTTCTGTCTTGCAACCCTAAACCTCAGTCAAGACATACAGAGAATACAGGAGATTGTTGCTGCATGAAGAACACACATCCAGTAATTCCTGCAGCTCCTTCAGTATTGCTGATCGTCTTTTAGGAGCCTCCCTGATCAATTTGCCTCATTTTATAATTGATAATAGAGAACTGTCGAGTTTGGAAGTTGTTGAGGGCTGCCTTCCTTGTGCCATGTTGTCCACATGACTGCATCATTCCACAGCACAGAACCAGCTCTTATGTGTTTTAACAATATTTTTTAGGATCTGACTGTGGAAAATATGTGTTGCCATGATATCCTGATTCCATGGCCGGAGCAATGGGTGGGGACCATAGGATCAGCTCTCCAGTGGTTGAAGTCCTACCTCCATGACAGACGTTTTTGTGAGAGGATTGGTATCTCTACCTCTTCCACTGCTGACCTCCCATGAGGGGGTGCAATAACGCGCTTTTCTGGAGCCTCTTCTTTTCTCCCTGTACTGTCTGCCAACAGGAACTGTCCAATGTAAAATAAGGGACTCTATTCCATTTATATGCAGACGAATGTCAAATCTTTTGCCCCTCAAGCAGATGCTTCCTCTATTCAGCCTTTTCTAGACCATCTTAGAGACATTAAGTTGCGGATGGCTCTTAAGCCACAAAAAAGAGTTTAGCTCAAAGGAGAGAGGTCATTTTACACGTGTAGGTCATGTGTTCTGCTCTAAAGCACTTTCCCTTCTTTACTTTTGTTTTCAGCACCGTGCAGAGCTGGAGTCTGTTTCAGCATGTACCTACTGAAAAGCAAGTGGAAAACACCTTAAATAAACACAGACATACTAACTCCCACTCACAGAGTCCGGCTGTTTAATGCCAGTTGCGTGTTCAAACACTCACCTCCCACAATGCACTACCACAGCAACCAGGTCGTATAACCTCTCAGGATTGGTGGCGTCTCCAGAGGTGTTGAAGAGACGGAGCTCCAGAGGGAAGACAACGCGATAGGACAGCTTGGTGTATCGCTGGAGCTGCTCCATGTACTTAAAGCGCTTGAGGTGCAGAGCCAGGATCATTGGCAGCTTCTTCACGCGCATCCTTCAGGGTCGGAGATAAATAAAGTGAACGGATTTACCGAGCCTTTCACAACTGTTTATGTTAGAACCAGAAACTTCAATGTGTTTTATTGGGATTTTATGTGACAGATCAACATGAAGCAGTGAATAATTGTAAGGTGGAAGGAAAGGATTACATGGTTTGAAATACTTCTGTGTACAATAAATAAAAAATCTGGCAAGTATTGCCTTTGTATTCATCTCCCCCCGAGGCAACACTTTTTAGAAAAGCCTTTAGCTGCAATTTTTGTAAGGTACGGCTCAACCAGCTTCACACATTTAAAGACTGAAAAATGTATCCACTCTTTACAAAACAGCTCAAAATCAGATTAGATTGAGAGACCACTCCTCAGACGTTTCATTTTCCTTCATTTATGCTCTTCTCTGTGTTGATCTCTCGCATAAAATCCCAACAAAACACATTGAAATCTGGATGCACTGCGGCAAAATGTGAAAATAATTCAAGCTGTATGAATATTTCTGCAGGACATTGTAAACAAAAGGATCTGCTGCACTGACCTCTTGTGTGCCTCCTGCTTGCTTCTACATTCCTCACAGTAGTATTTGTACTCGCTGCACAGAGTCTCCGTGTTACTGAACCCTCTGAGAGGAAACAAATGATCAGTTTAATCTGAGGGCTACATTTGCTAAATTTATCCCACCATTTTCCAGGTGCCGTTTGGTGCTTCCCAAACAAAGCCTTTTTACAGCTGGTATTAGGTTAAATATATCTTAAATCCCAAAACTTTCCCCCTTTAACCTTTGCTGGGCTAGGGGATAACGCAGAAGCCCAAAAAAGGTTTTTCCAAGGCTGACACCAACATGTCTGCTCTAAAGAAATATTAAAAAGTAGTGAAGGAGCATCTTAACAACCAGTTTTAGGAAGCTACTCCCTCCACCAGCTTGGCAAAGTCAAAGAACAACCCTGAAGTCTTTTCATTGATATAAAAAATCAGAAATAACAAACCTAAAGGCTACTACAGCATTGTTGACCACATAAACGGTGATGAGGGAAAACTATTTTACATTGGCAGCATGTTTTTAGGACATGGCGCAGCCAGGCTGCCAAGGTAAGGTCAAATACCTCAATATCCAACACAACGCGACTCGAGCTGTGTGGCAACCTCCAAACAAGAGATTATCAATTAAGCATTATTTCATTTGCAGTTGTGGAAACAATTCAGCTGATTTCATAAAGCAAAGTTTTAAAAGAAAACCAAAAACATACAAAAGAGAAATGCAGGTAAATAGACAAAAAGGTATGGCTGCTTCATTTTACTGAAGAACAGACAAGAAACATTTGATTTCTAAGGGTTGCATCACAAACTTAACCTCGTAGCACACGGCTCACATCAGACAGATTGCTGCAGCTGAGCCGTAAAATTTCGCAACCCTGGCAGATTTAGGCGTTAAATAGAAAATGACTCAAATTTATTGGGAATTTAATGTATTTGTAAAGCTAAAAAAAGCAACAACTGTTGTCTCTAAGGATTTTTGGAATAAATGTGCGTCAGAACATGTCTCTGCAGTTCTCAGTAATCATGTGTGGACAAAACTGTAGGATGTAGTTATTAATGAACATAGTTATGCTGCCGTCAGGTCTCTATCGGACAGCTGTCAGTCTGAGGGGGAACCAAGCTGCAGCTGAGTGGGTCACAAAACTGTCGCTACGCCCGTCGGTGTAAGGATACACTGATAGGACAAACTATGATATTCCATGTTTTTATAAATCAAATTCTGTGATTCAGCTCGCATTTTTCTGTACCATCGTCTTGGTCCGGTTTGACGTGCCGTTCAGTGCGGATTTGGACCGGAACCAGGCTGCTATAAACCCTGACTGTTCAGCACCTGACAGAACTCTCTGCCTCCGCACAGAAACAGCCTGGTTCCCTGTGGTCTTATCTTGCTTAGAGTGAGGCATTCAAGCTGATTCATTAAAATAAATTATTGATTTATTTCTTGTGTTGGAGGAAGCTGCAAGTTCAACCTCTCTACACCAGCAGTCACGCATCTTCGTCTGTCAAACTCACCTTTGCACCGACACAACTCAAAGATTCCTCCAGTATTAATGTTTAAAATGATGCTCGGCAACCATTTGAAAAGAGCAAACAGCCTTAAATACAATTCCTCAAAACTCAGAAGTCCGTTTCAGGACTGCACAGCTTGTCTTCAGCTCTTCAATAAATCATGCTGTGCTGTGTAGCTCTACCTGAGGCAGTGTGTGATGGAGGTATTCTGTTCTACGTCCACAGAAAGGTCCAGAAAGTCTTCATCTTTGCTGCTTATCTGGAGAGGAAAAAACATTCAAACATCTCGATGAACCAAAAGCAAGTCAAACATTTAACTTCTTAGTTTGACATGATGTGTCATGGAGGACCGTCATCTTTCTGAATAAAACCAGGGTTACAAATTTTCAGTCCTCAAAAAATAAAGGCCTACTTCAGTGAAACTTTATGTATTGGAATGAAATGAAAATATGGAAGGGATCTCACCGTTTCACAGGTGAGACAACGCGTCTCGTTGGTCAGCGTGCCTTGGAAGATCTCGTGGACCCAGGTTGGAGCAGGTGTGGCATTGCTGTTGTTGTTCTGGGAGTCCAATGTGCCGTTGGCAAGACGGCCATTTGACTTCTCCTGCTTCCTCTCCTCCTGCAGGAGATCTGCGATGGTGTTTAGCAGGTAGTTTAGGAACTCATGGGCATCCTGCTGCATGTAGTTGTCAAACAGCTCTGAGGAGTGAGCAGAAGAGAAACTTCAGAACTGCTGCACGTTCAGCCAGAACTACAAGATGTTCCAGATCTCCAGATATGGGGCACTGTTGAAGGTGGTGAAATGATCTTCTATCTTGCTCCTCAGTCGTATTTTCTTTCCCCCTTACCGTTCTCCTTGCGTAGCCTTGTAATAAATTTCTTGGGCGGTATGACCCCCACTTTTCTCTTCTGGTTGGCAATGCTGTGGAACAGGTCAGCCAGGCAGGTGAGCAGGTTCTCCTTCCGCCGAGGCTGACTGCGGTACGCTAGGATCTTCTCCCGAAACGGCCGGCAGAAGTACAGAGCCTGCAGGACTGAGTTGCAGTAGCAGGTGTTCCCAAACTAAAAATCACAAAAGAGAAATGATGTGCTTAACTATGTCAGGTTCAGCACCACACCTACAAAAAAACTCCGACAGCCACAGCTGGGCTGCAGTTACAGCCAGATAACATCTTCATGTCTCCACTTTGATCGCTGGCCCTCTGAGAAATGAACAGTTTAGATTTAATGTTTTCCAGCAACCTCTGCTCCGTCAGCGAGCGCTCCACTTCCAGATGGTAAACTTGTGGTAAAAAACACACGAATTTAGAAAAAACAGGCTACATTTCTACAGCCAAACTGTTGCTTCTGCCTCTTGCAACATTATGTAAATCAATCAGTCTTATTATGTATGTCCGTTGTGTGCATAAAAGGATGCAGTGTTTAAAAATGTTAAAAGTAACAACAGTAATAAATATTGGAAAAATATCAGAATTCTTTTGTAAGTATTTTTGTTGGGATTGTCCCTCACTGCTTGTGGTACAGAATTCACTTTGCACATGCATTGTGAATAAAGTCACACCCATGTTTCATTATTTTCTGTTCCTTTTTTTAAGGCCTAAAATCTCAAAGGAAACGATCTCGCTTCTGGTCATTTTAAGCACAGTGCCTGTTTTCTTAACTAATCCCCAACATACATCCTCAGACAAGCTTGAAATAGCACAATCGGCACCACTTTTAAAAATTCTTACAATACTAACTTCCAGCAGTCAAAAAACAACCCGACAATTCCTGATTTCTCTGAGGATCGGCAGAAAAACCCAGGGCAGCTGCCACTGTGCATACAAACATGCACAGAAACCAGTTAAGAATATAGAGAAGGTAAACTACTACTGCAAAGGAAAATTAGCATAAGAGATTTATTAAGTTTCTTAGAACGCCGTGACTTTCTTGTCATATTTCAGCTGCTTTAGTCTGATCTGGGGGGGCTTTCTGTCACAACTCCCCTCCACTCCTCCAAATTAACGCCAACTAGCCTACTCTTAAGTACCTCATACAATCTTTCACAATAAATCCAGAAGTATTCCTTGACTGTGCCAAGGAAGTGACAAGTTACCACTCTCTTGCTCTTGTTTTCCAGTTTATCAACGGCTCATAAACAGTTCTACATCTGACTTTACTTAGTAGAGTAAAAAGCTACAATCATCCATGGGACTACAGCACCAAAGAGGAAAAACAGAGTTCATGCTGAAGTTTAGAAATTCCAAGATCCAATGTGCAATTAAATTCAGCCATGGCAAAACCGCAGGAATCTGCACATTAGAAAAACAATAATAGTAGTTAGAACTTTGTGAGGGTTTCAGGGTAGGTGCTGCATGCTCTCTGATATTTAGTAAATCATGAAAACAACACGGTGGTAAAGCTGGATTGTGATTCACCAATGTGGCAATGTGCTATTTCACAATATTTTTAGCATCTGGACAAACTTAAAATCTATTAAAATATAAAATACTAAGAAAACTCGACCAGATTGAACACAGATGCTCTAAATCACAGTGAGTCAGCAATACCTCAAAGAACAAATACAAAAACAACATTTTATGGCAACTAAACTGAACCCAGTCCAGATTAACACCAAGAATGAAAAGGATTTAAAGTCACAAAACAATCAGCGCAATTCAGCCAAATCAAGAACAGAAGCTCAAGCTCTGATGAGATAAATCAAAGGTAGAGGTCACCATCTAAATATAAAATCAAAGTTATTTATTTTGGACCAAATAAGATCAGATTCAGGTTTTTATCTTACCTAAAGGAAGCAGGAAGCAAGTCTGTGTAAGATTAAGCTTTTATTTCCCACCATTCAGATTGCTTAAGAACCCTCCCCATAAAACACACTGCTTGCTGCGCAGAAGGGAGGGACGCAGTCCAGGTGCTCACTCCAGCTGTTAACAGCTGCTGCAAACCGCGCTCACACGTCCTAAAAATAACTCGTAAAAATTTCGGGGCCTCTTTAGAGTACAATTTCTCAGGTGTTTCGGCCCACTGGTCACTGGTAATGAAACAAAGGTTTCTAAGAAATTACCGGAAGATATTTTTGAACTGATTAAGATGTTTTACTTATACGTATGCATTAAACACAATGAAAATTTTTTAACAAGACTACAATCAATATACTAAAACGAGTTTATAGTCTGAAAAAGCACACGGTTCAGCCTGGTCATGACCTGTTCCACCGTCTGAGAAACATAAAGGTATAAAACCGAGTCATAAATCCATCTTCCTAATGTTAAGGCTCAGCATTTTTATTGGTTTTGTCTTAAATAAACAGAGTAGGCATGGGATGGTATGAGATTCTCACGGTATGATAACCTTGTGTAGAAATCCCCCCGTTTCACAGTATTAACATGAATACATACAAGAAATGGATTACATGAGTTTTTATTTAAAAGACCAAAGCAACATTTATTCCTACTGTTGATAAAATAAACAAACATATTGATTATTATAGGTAGAATATTGTTTAACATTTATATATAGTTCATTTGATTTTGATAGCAAAAACAGATTAAATATCCTTAACTTATTAGCTTCAGGCAAATGATACCTTTTTGCTGTTCTACTGGGTATAGAAAACCACACATATAACCAGCTGATATTTGCTGGTTAATAACTTAGATGTCTGTGCTGCTAGAATCGAGGTCAGCTGCTTAACAGACCAAGATTACCTTAATAAGGGTAGCACTACTTGCATCAAAACCATCCTTTTTTTTGTGATTGGAAATATTTCAAAATAGCAAAGTTTGTCTTGTAAGTAACGCAAAGTACAGCATCTTTGTTTCAGCCAGCTGACTGGCAGTGAGGAGGGGCCCAGCATCACTTTATGCTCCATAAAGGTCACTTCAGCACTTTTTCTGGCATCTCATTAGAAAAGACTGTACACCATAACAATGGTATAATTAAGAACCTTGATATTTATTAATACCAGAAACTGGTCCAAACAGGGCGACCTGAATGAACCAATCAATATTTGTGCGGACGAAACGCCTAAACCTTCGAACCTCCTACTTACAGTCTGCACATGTATCCATCTCACATATTAACCAAACTCCGCCACCGATTGGCCGATCAGTCAGCTGAAAGAGCATGCTGCAGTGGGGAGAGCCGACTCAAGGGAGCACAGAACTAGTGAAACTAGCAGGAAGTCTCATAAAGATTAATATTTTTATGTCTCATCCACACTACACAATAAATACATACAGCAAGGTATTTTTTAATCAAGGCAGTTGCTGACAATTTGAGGAAATTAAATAAACTTTTAATAAAAGATATGTAATCTAGAACCACTCCCTTATTCACTTACATTGACCAGGCCAAAGTAGTGCTCATTGACCGGAAACTGCTCAGATCCAATCTCTTTCTCCAGAGCAGAGGCATTGGCGCCCTGTAAAAGGTGCAACACATACATGTTATTTTTACAAACTCATGAATTTAAAAGTTCATCTATCTAAAAATTACATTTTCAAACAAAATATAAAAAAAAGAAGAGAGAAACAACACTACTAGACATTGCACTTTTGTCACTAGAGCTAAAAGCATGCATACATTTTACCTGACAGTAAAGGTGGGGATGCCTAAACTTCCAACGTCTGAACGGGCTTTGAATGCAAAACTGTCTGGGTGATTTTTTCTAAGAGTCAATACTAAGGTTTTAAATGTTTGAATGGTGTGGTGTGACTTGATAGCAACAATGTGATGAGAACACAACCCAGCCGCAGAAAGAAGAGAGGACCAAAAAAGAGCTGGAGACGGAGAACGCCGTTAAAAAAAACGTCGTCATTGCCCACCTAACTAATATCTGTTAGTTGGTTAAAGCCCAGTGCCATATCTTAGTTTCAGTGTTGATTTTTTACCCCTATAAAACTAATATAGGCTAACTGTCTCTCCCTATGAAGTCATCCATTACCCAGCTGCTCCAGTTGTTGACAAGCAGACACTGATTTTAGCTACAGATTAGCTAGTTAGCTTCGAATCCCAGCGTCAGCAGGTGCACTGTCACCGTCCGCACAGCAGGTTCCGACAGACATGACATATAAGATGCAAAGCTACGGCCAAGGAAACCATATATACTAGTAAAGTCCGTATTTAGCCATTAGCAAAAAAAAAAAAAAAAAAAAAAAAAAAAAGAACTGCGAAGGAGAAGGTGGTGGGTGGCTACATACCGAATACTGCTTGCCTAGCACAACCACCAGCATTAACTGCTTTCATGTCTATTTCCACGGCTTAAATAGCTAATAACGGTATAGTCGTGGTTTCTGAATAATCATGTAGTGTAAATAATACCAGTATGTGGCCACTGCACACTCACCATGGTACAAAAAGAGGCAAATTTTGAGACTGTCATTAGGATTTCCATTCGGCTAGCGCCATCTTCCACAACACAGCCTCGCGCTGACAGGACTGGGCTGGATGTCCTCGTGAGGAGACGCTGCTGAGCTCGCGACTGCTGCGGACAAACAGCCTGATGAAGACAAGAGTGTTCACTGCTAGGTGCTTCCGGCTCCGCGTAATTAATACGAGTCGTAGGATTCCCGTTGCTTTTCAGTTTTGGCAGTCATTCGGACCTGACTGCACCTCAAACGGAAAATTCGTAGCACAAATAAAATAAATAAGTTACGCCATTTAAAATGGTCGGTGTCAGTAAACAAGTTACAATTTATCGCTCTTTTTTGTTTGCGCATGCGTGCCACCCTTGCAAAAAAAATGGTTGGATGGATGAAATGTCCTTGCACTATATACTTGGTTTGTGCCCTTTTTTTACATGAATTACTGCATCAATGGGGCAAGGATTGAATCTCTTTGTGGCTCTGCTGATAAGGAAGCCAACGTTGCTTCAATAGAGGCCTTCAGCTCATATGCACTACTGGGATTGATGTCTTTCGTCTTTCTCGGTCAAGTTTTCTGATTGATCAAAGACATTCATACCATGGCCCTGAGACCAGGTGTTGGTATTTTGGCAGTGTGGGCAGATGCGAAGTCCTGCGGTTAAATGAAATAAGCATTTCCTCAAAGCAAGAAGCAGAAGCAAGCGTGACGTACTCTTACATTTTCTGATAGATGGCTGAGCTGACTTTGGACTTAAGAAAATACAGTGGACCAACACCAACCTGTGTGTTGCCGTGGCTGTCCTATTCCTTCTTCAGTGACAAACACTAAGAAAAAACCTTTTGAAGCCAGTATAACAACTGAACTGTGTCAGAAATCACAGGGTGAATGTGCATTTTCTCTGTCGCTGTGTGCATAATCTGTGCACCGCTGCCAAGTACAGTCCAGGTTTTTGAAAGAGACCTCTGCTTGTAATTGCATCACATATAGAATTGACCATCATTACATAATTGTACTTTCCTATAGTAGTAGGAAAGTTTGTAGTACATTTAAAATCATTACACCATCATTTAGTCATTTAATCTCCCCCACTTTCTCTGTTGCATATGTATTTAGAAAAAAAAAAACTGTATACCCACATCATTCATTACTGTGTTTCCACAGAACAGGGCAACTTACCGAAACAATATATTTCTTAAAAAACAACAAAACCAACAAAAAAATAAGTTTTAAAAATCAGTTTTGTTAGATGTTAAAAAATCAAACAGAAAAATTGAGAAACCTTCCACAACTCAATTTGTGCTAATGTATACTTATCCCTGTAACGTCAATGCCCACGTATGATCAGGACTAGAGTTTTTTTCTTCATTTGTCTCACAATGCGATTAAAAATGTGCTAGCTAAAAAACATTTTACACATATCTTCATACTTTATTTAAATTTCTATAGATGTATTTATTTTGTAATTGTATAGATTCATAACACAGTGATATGTTTCAAGTGCTCATTTCTTTTGATTAGGATGATTATGACTTATAGCTTATTAAATGACAATATGACTTAGGAGTTAAAATTGTTTTTAATACATTAATATTATGTTATGGCCCACACAAAAATGGGGAAACCTGCTGATTTAACAGTTGTCCAGCAGACAGTCAGTGAAACCCTCCACAAAAGGTCATTGCTAAATGAGCTGGCTAGTCGTAGTGTGCTGCAGCCAAGAATTTCAATGGAAAGTTGAGTGTAAGGAAAAAGTATGGTAGAAAAAAGTTCCAGAAGCTACGGGGATTACTGATGTTTCCATAACATCATACACATTCACTTACTTCAACTACTTTATCTTTCAGATCATTTTGTTACAATTCCAAGAAGTCACACTTTTGAAGAGTTATTATGGCTACGAAACTCTATGAACTATAAACTTAAAATTTGTAATATGAGAGAAGTAAAGGGGAACAAAATGTCTGAATTTAAAGAGCTCAGTGTCTGCACAAAGACACTGAAGATTTCATATCTAAGAGTTGTGCCTCCATAAAACACCCAGTGGCTCGAGTGCACCAGTTAGTTGCTCTTGTAGCTTTGAGAGAGCACAAAGCTCTGCGTTGGTAGGTGAGTGGTCATATCACACGCTGCTCACATTTAAGAAGTTGACCACAATTGGTAAGATCAGCTCCAAAGAAAAACTAAAAATACAAACTACAAAGAAAAATCCCTCATCAAAACAATTCCTGTACCCCTTTGATAAAAAATAAATCCCCATTTTAATTTTTTTGTAACATTTTTTGCCTTATTTATACATTTGATTGGGAAAAAAGTGTTTTTAACTCTGTTCCAGTCTGTTTTTCTGGTAAAGACATGCTTGATGCCTCTCGGTAATGCCAACTGTTAAACTGAGCGGCAACCGTATTTATTTACTTACTTATTTATTTTATCTTAAAACCAGTTCACTAATTGTAGTATGCGACTACATGTATCGAATATATTCTACAGTGGTGGACAGTAGTAAGATCTAGACTTCAAAACTTTGAAGTTGGTTGTATAATCAGAGTTACTCAAATAAATTATTGACACCCTGAAATGAATTTGAAATTCATGCCTATAATTACTGTATGTGAGAATTTGTTGAAAACGTTATTAGCGATTAAAACAAATCTAACGTCTTTGTTTTAGTTCAGGCAATCTGATGGTGTGCCTAAATCCTACTTCACAAGGCGGAGCTTGGGGGCCTTTAATCTCTCTTTCCGCCGTACCCGCCATCTTGTAGAGACCGGGGGTAAGATGTTCTCCGTTGAAATCCTTATTTTCCTCTTAATTATCACCTGATTTATACCCCGGTAGATCACTACGCTAGCCAGAGATGTACATTTAGACCCCACTTAAGTATTGTTGGGTGGAAAATGATCGCCGGGTGTAGTTTTGTTTGCTAATTGTGAGAATGAGGAGCAGCGTGGCTCTCCATGCGGCCCTGTCTGTCTCAGAAACACTGAATAGAAGCGTTAATGTCCTTTTGAAATACACTAAATCTGAATGAAATCCAGTTAATACGCTTGTAGCATCTCTTGTTGTCATAAAACACATTTACAGGTTTGAGCAATGGCGTTCATCGCCGTATGCGCAGTCGTCGGTTATAAATGGCGTTCTGTTCAAAATGATAATTACATTATAGTTGCGTAATTTTGAAATAGTTTTGTAAGGTAGTACTAAATTGGGTGATTTTATATATATATATATATATATATTTTTTTTTGCTTGAAAACTTAATAGGATAACTTTAGCTTTTGGTGACATTAATACAGACAGAAGGTGTATGTTGTAGGTTGGTAAACTCTTCTGTTTTTCTTCAGTTTTCAGGCATCATGACGAACACCAGAGGCAAGAGGAGGGGGACCAGGTACATGTTTAGCAGGCCCTTCCGCAAACATGGTGAGTAGTTTGGTTAAAAGTAGATGTCTGGTTCCCTTTCACAGCTGCTAAGGATGTTTTATTAACTGGCAGGTGCATCATCTGAGGCGTTGTGATGACTCCGTATATACTTCTTATGTTTTGAATAATCTGTCAGCGGTAATTGTGCTTATTACACAGTTCCTGTACAGTCTGGACAAGTATGGAAGTTGGAAGTGTTTTTCTGCATTGTAAATGTCTTTGTTTTCTGACTTTAGTCCCTATCCCGCTGTCTGAAAGTTGTAATCATGAATCATTTTTGCAGTTTTCATATTTTAACCTTGATAACTCTGAATATTTAGTGATGACAAATGTTTTGTTTTTTTCTTTTCTTTTCAATAATTGTAATTCTTTGTTTGGAAACTTGTTTTCTTGAGGATGTCAAGTAATTTACTCAAACTAGTCAAGTTTATTTATATAGCGCTTTTCAGCAACACTGCACTCAAAGCGCTGTACATGAGGAAAAACATTACAATGATGCAGAAAATCAAACATATGAAATGACATTAATAATCCTTGGGAGTTTACTGGTAAGAGCTGATTCTAATCCAGTCTTTCTAATGGAGGTGATTAGATCATTAAGTCCTCTTAAGGAATTCATCCTGTGCTAGAAGAAAGGTCCAAACCTTCAGACTAATACTACTAATGTTTGGCTTTCACTGGTATGAAATAGTTGTAATACAATCCTTCTAAGAAATCTAAAAATCTGTGGTCATTGGTGTAAAAACAGCTTTAGTCCAAATTTTCAAATACTAATAATATACTAATAACTACACGTGTGGACTCCCTGTATTCTTGAACAATTGGGGGGAAACTGTAATTTTAATTTTTTAGGAGAAATCTAAAAAATGTGTAGCTTATTGATTGTCCAGGATTTGTGTTGAGTAGAAGGGAATCATTAGCTTTATAGCATAATCGCCTAAGCCATATTTTGGTAAATTTGACAATTATGCTATAAGGCTAACAAAATGTTATGTTATTGGTGGAGTGTTTTCATCAGGCGTGGAAAAACGATCTTTTATTTAATATTTATGATTGTAATGTTGATCTTTTTTTCTCTACTCCAAAGGCCCAGTCCCTCTGTCCACATACATGCGCATCTACAAGAAAGGAGACATTGTAGACATCAAGGTGGGATATTGCACATCGTTGAATTCAGGCCAGTTAGGTTCGTCAGCATAAACTACCAAGTCAAACCTCTGAATGTTTGTTTTTAAATGTGTGTGAAGTGTATAAAAGGGAAAAAAATGTTTGTTTTTGTGTGATTATCCCGTTAATTCATTTTCCAAAAGATGTCATTTTACTGAGCAGAAACATAAAAAAATGTAGCCTTGTAAAACCTTGTAAATCAGGGTTTTGATTCGGACACGTGGACCACAAAAATGGCCTTAAAATGTCTGTAATCATGACGTGAAAGATGACTGACGGATCTATAAGGTATCTGTATTTGGCGTTCAGGGTTTTAGGCCACCTAGGAGGAGTATGCAAGTTAAGTATTCCAGGTCTGAACACGTAGGATTTTCTTTGTAGGCGCTGACTCGTCGTCGCTGCCCCATTGTCTAAATCCGTCCTTATCTTAGTCGGATCATTTCAGTCTATCCGTCCAGTTCAACCATCCCTCTGTTTATTTATCCATCTGTATTCATCAAACCAGCCATTTATCGGTCAGCAAATCTTGTCTTTCCGCCTTCTGTTCATTCATCCGTCAACCATCCATCCATCTTATATTCTTTTTTATTTAACCATATTTAATGCCTATGGTCTATAGGAAAATCTCTGCCACATTCATTTACTGAACTTTGGTAGGTATGCTTAAAAAAACTGTCACAAAATGGTTTGAGAACGCTGCATATGTGATTGTGGAAAAACATGGAAATTTGACACAAAAGGTGTGCAGGATGCTTCCATACAGCAAAAATCTTACTTAGACTTGAACTTTTTTTTAAATTAATGGAACAAATCATTTTGCGAGGTGTTTGTAGCTCTCAAGAGCAACAGCTAATGCCTCCCATGCTGTTGATCTACAGTAAAAGGACTCAGATTGTGCTGTTAACCTGTTTTTGTGATGTTTGGTGTCTTTCCAGGGCACAGGTACCATTCAGAAAGGTATGCCTCATAAATGCTACCACGGCAAAACAGGACGCGTCTACAACGTGACTCAGCATGCTGTCGGCATCATTGTCAACAAGCAGGTCAAGTAAGTAGAAAGTGGTTATTCAGTGTTCTGTGACATTTTACTTTAGTGTCTGGTGACGGGGATATTGGTCTCTTGCTACGAGGAATGAAGGTTTGCTTGAACCTCTGGTGTTTGTTTTAAAATCCCCATCTTCACTTTGCCACCTGGATCCTTTTTGTCCTCGGTGGTCATTCATGTGGGGGACAATAGCTGATCCTCCTGCACCCCAGTCTAAACCTTGTGTTTTGGCTTTGGGTTGTTTTGAGGAAACATCACAGGACTGCAGGGCTGCAGGGCATTACAGAAAGGTTGTTTTTATTCACGTGTTTGTGCTCACTTGTCGTTTCAGAGGCAAGATTCTGGCCAAAAGGATTAACGTGCGCATTGAGCACATAAAGCATTCGAAGAGCAGGGACAGCTTCCTGCAGCGTGTGAAAGAGAACGAGCGCAAAAAGCTGGAGGCCAAGCAGAAAGGCACCTGGGTGGAACTGAAACGCCAGGTACGAGCAGATCTAACCCTGAGCACACCTCAGGTTAAAATGTATTCAAAGCACTTATTTGCTGTTAAACTTTTCAAATTTTATATTGTATTTTAAGTCCTAATGACTGTTTGTTTGTTGCCTCTTCAGCCTGCTGCTCCTCGTCAGGCTCACTTTGTCAGCACCAAGAACAACGAGCCTCAGCTGCTGGAGCCCATCCCCTACGAGTTCATGGCGTAAAGTGCTCAAATGAATAAAGATATTTGTACACATACCGTCTGACACGTGGTCTTCTTTTTACACGCTTTAATGAATGTTGAAGTGCTATGATGAGCCCTCACTCAGTGATGATTCTCCTCCTTTGATTTCCTAAAATGAAATCAAAAGCACCTATTTTCACCGGCGAACTGAGAGTGATGGGCTGATGTCACAAGCATGTCATATTGCATTCACACATTAATATAATTAAATAAGAGAAACGTCGACTCCGTTAATGTTCCCTTGCTTTTATAGTCAGCAGGACTGATGTTGCGTAGGCTAGAGGTGGTCAACTTCAGGGATTTAGAGAGTTCTGCAGGTTTTAGATGGAAACCTGAATTAAATGACTTGTTCTATTATCTGCGGAACTTGATGAAATGAGGTAATTCAGCTGTGTAGGAACCGGCCCAACTAAAGCATGCAGGACACCAGTTCTTGAGGTCTGGACTTGGCCACCCCGGTATAGACCACAGTTGAAATGAACTAGTGTGAATAATTCTGAGCCGTAGCAGGAAAGCTAGAGTAAAATGAACTGCCTCTACTTGTTTTGAATATGAGATAAAAAACTGAATAGTGCAGATGCCGCATAGTTGAATCATGGGTTATCAGGTATAGATGCGTTGAGAGTAGCATCGAAAGATTATTTCAGTCATTTGAAATAGATTTTTTACACATTCTTGCATCTAGGTTTTATTATGGCTTACAGCTAATGGGGGAAGGGGTCTTTTATCTGAAAATGAGTATTACCAAATAAACATGTCAGCCTAGCATGTATGTGCATGTACTGTGTAGTATGGTCACTCAATACTGGGTTAGGGATGTTTTAATGGATGAATTACGTCAGTACAGCGTGACACAGGAGTGATCGGCCTGTAGAACCTGCTTTAGGGTCCTGGAGGCTCAGGTTCGACAGTGGGTCATCTGGGGCTTAATCAGGCCAGATTTCTGCCCTGTAAAGCACAGCGATATTATGGTGTGGGAGGGTACCAAACCCTGCTGGAAAATTAATTTTGATGCTTCAGAGATTTTTGGTTCAGGAATGAACTAAAGGAATGTGCCGGTTACAAACCATGTCCTGTTGTGGGTCTTGAAGCATGGACCCGTATGGAGACTTGTAAATCACCCCCAACCTCTTGAATTGGCTTTGCTTCAACATGTCAAGACTGTAGTTTACTTGTAGCCTGTTAACCTTTTTCTACTATAATTTTTCTTTTCACGCGACTTTCCATTAATCTTGGATAAACCAGTGGTCAACCAGCTTTACAGCGCAGAAACGCAATGAAAGCAGTGTTAGATCATTCTGTCACTATAGATTCTAGATATAAAAGGATGTAAAATGATACCTAAAAGTTGTCTTTATTTAAGAAGAAAATGACAGAATTTTTTATTTTTTGTTGACTCCATTGAGTCCATATGAGATTTCCTATGTACTTCAATAAAGAGGTCCAGCATCGCCACCCCGCCTAGACCTTTTGTGCCTCCTTTGCCCCGTATGTAAAATTTTCTAGACCCGTCACTGCTGTATCCTAGTTATTAAAAGCATGTTGCCTCGGGTCAGGTCATTAGAAACTGTACTAACGACTTAAATTTGCTTCGTTACATTTACTTGAGTAGTGTTTTGGAAATAAAAATACTTCTAGGAGTGTTTTTACTGTATCATACAGTGGTTTTACAGAAGCCTGCTTGCATTTGGAGGACTAGTAAATATTTAGTATGCATTGTCCTCTGGGTCAAAAGCTTAATGTAAAGATGAACTTTGGAAATGTGTTTCTGGTGTCGTTTTTTGTATAGAAATGTGCAAATACTTCAGAATTTGCAGATAATGATATATTTTGAGAACAGTATGAGTGTCCAAAGTGCGGCCCGGGGTCCATTTGCTGCCCCTGAACAGGTTTTGTGCGGATGGAGATTTTTTATTTTTAATTAGGGCAAAATTATTACTTATAAATCTTCTTAAATGGAAATTTTAGTTGTAACACAAAGTATTTGTCTTTTTACAATATACATGACCACATCTATCCAGTAAATTCTACTCTAAAGCAGACTTTCATGCACCCAGATCTGCTTTTAATTTATTAAACCTAAATACCGAAAACCCAAACCCTGTTCTTATTGCTGAGAATAGACTAAATGTTTTGACTTTTTTTTTTTTTTACTCAAATCATTTTTGAATAACTATTTTTACTTCTAGTGCTATTATTCTGAAGGAATAATGCAAAAAATAAAATGAAAACAGCTAAGTGGTTTTCCAGCATTCATGGTTTTCACTTTTATTGCGAGAAAGTAGACTGAGGAGTTTATTTGGACCGAGTTTACAAGCGAAGTGTTTAAAAATCTGCAAACCCAGTTTAAAGGAATTATGCCCCATGGCTTTCATTGTTGGTCCAGCAGGGGGCAGTGTGCACCACATTTGTGCTTTGAGCGACCTCTAAAGAGCTTGGGCTCCAGGACAACAATTATAACTTCATAGACATTCATTTGATTGATATTAACCAGTAATACTCTGTGTCTTGATCATGCAGATAGTGGCAACTATAACAAATCTAATCTATTTTAGGCCCACAGGATCATTATTCCCTACCTCTTTATTCACTTTAGCTGTTCCTCGTAGCAATAATTCTGTACAATTTTAGCTCTCAATTGTATATTTTCCTGCATGATTAAACTGAATAATACATAAATATGATATACTATCAATAAATATGGTATAATATATAGTAAATATATCAATAATATACCAATAATATGTTAAGGTTTATTTACAATATTGTTGAGACAGCTGACAGTGTTCATAATGTGGATTTGATCATAAATATTGTATCTCAAATGTGTTGATGAGTTAGAAGGATTATTGTGACCATATTTTGAACGGATCAAATCATTACTTTTTGTCATGCATGATCCATGCTTGAGTTAAAAAAAACAATCATTAAATCAATGCAAAACTGAAATCTTATGTTCTTTCTGCTTGTTGTGATTTCATATTTAACGTGAAATGTATCTGGGTTATTTTATTTCTTTTTGTGTGTCTTGCTCTGTTTAATAAAAAGGAATTGTATGCGGAGCCAAACCTGTGTTTGTGTGGACCACTTGATGTGTGCTGTTTAATCAGTGGAGGCTGAATGGCTGGTTGGTTATGTGACAAATAGGTTATCTCACCCCATCTCAGTACTTTACCCAATATTGACACAAATTAGGACCAGTTTGCTGAGATAAGGCAGCTTGGGGAGGAGGAGAGAAGCAAAGGCTCATTGTGGAAAACTTACATTTTATGTTGAGCCTTTTGGTGTTTCTTGTTTTTTTTCAGAGTAATTTGCATTAAGGGTTAATAAAAACAAGTACAGTTGCCAAAGTATTGACACCCCTTGAACATTTTCTTATGAGACAGAACAACACAAATAAGTATGTTTGCAAACTGTAAAGAAAAGGGTTGTATGGGGAGTGCTTTTGAACATGCATTTTCAAGTCTTGCTACAGATTTATTCTTGTCAAATCAGTTTAGGTCTTTGACTAGGCCATACTAACATATAAATATGCCTTGAATTTAACTATTTCATAGTAGCTGTATGTTTAGGGACGCTGTCCTGCTGAAAAGGGATTCTCCACCCCAGACTTAAGTCTTTTGCAGCCTCTAACTTGTTTTTTTTTCCAGTATTGCCTTGTGTTTAGCTCCATTCATCTTCCCATCAACAGTAACGAGCTACCCTGTCCCCGCTAAAAAAGAAACATCCCCACAGCATGATGCTGCCACCACCATGTCTTTCCTTGCAAGTTAGGGAGGACATGCATCAACTGTCAAAAACAGGCTGCGTTTAAAATTAAGACTTTATGTAGTAATTAGGTAACTTCTGAAAAATGATTGGTTGCACTTGAGTCAGGGGATCAGCGTAAAATAAGTTGAATAGCAATGCATGCTACATTTTTCAGACCTTTACTTGCCTCATTTTTTCTTCCACTCTACAATTATTTGCTACTTTGTGTTGATCTTTCTCATGAAACACCAGCAAACCATAGAGTTGAATGTGGTTGTCACATTGGAAAATGTGGAGAAGTTCAAGGGTCAGGAATTCTTTGCAAGGCTAACATATGTGGATGCATTGCAAAAGAGAATGATGAATGTTGTAATCTTTTTGTGACGAATTGCGGTCCTCCCTATTATTGAGACCTGTAGAGGTTTTTCTTCCTGCCCCTCCATAACCCTGCTGGCCTGAGGTCAGTGGATTCAGACACCGGCCTTATCAGGACAAAGTAATAAGTGTCCAACAACCCAAAGAGATAAAAACAGGAAAAGCAGATGGAAAAACAAGATGCAATCAATCAATGAGCAGGCTGGCAGCAAAAGCCCTTGGTATTGATCGACCGGGTCTGGATCTAGCTGGTAGTATTCAGATAATGTTATCTGCACTGTTTTTTAATATATTCTCTTAACTAAATATTGAATGAAATAATATAAAAGCAATAATTTATTTCTCGCTATCATAACACCCATTTTTTTATCAACATGATCAGTTTTTTCCTTTTATTTTTCCTGTGTTTTCTCAGATTCTCACTGACTCATGGAAGTTACTGATTGAAGGAAAAAGCGCGTAGACCGCGGGGAGAGGGAGAAGGCAAAGTGAGTTAGGAGGTGGGGCAGAGAGAGAAAGACCAGGCCTGTGGATAAAAGCTGCAGAGCACTATGAACTCCTTAATCACACACGTTTGACACACACAGATTTAGTCTGTCAGCTCACCCAGCAGCTCAGAGCAGCTGTATCGACCTGGGACGTTACACATTAACAACACACACACACACACACACACACAGGCAAACAGTAGATAATAAGACATGAGCACAGTTTGTTTTGTGTAGCTGCTGCATAGCGTGATATACCAATATGACCTCACACCGTTACAAGTTACCTGGATAAGTCTGAGTGGGAATGTGAGAAAAAATGAGCTCTGTAGCCTGATTTTTATTTAAGGCCTGTAATGACAAACAGCATTCATAAAGACATAACTGAGATAATAAAGAAGTTAGCAGCATTTGATCTAATCAGTCCATGAAACAGAGCATCTGTAGTGAGTCTGATGCTTGTAATGTTTGGGATAGGTTTAAAGATCCAGAAAAATCTCACTGGATGCCAAACAGAGCTGCTGCATGCTGTATCTGTGTACGATAGGTGGGGTGAGAGACTGTGTGGTTATCAGGGGTATATGTGGATATTAGGCCAGCGGTATTGATCCACTCCCTGACAGCATAGGCTGTGGTGGTGGTAGTGGGGGCACCGGATGAGGAGAGGAGGAGGTTGATAACAGAGTTTACTGGATCCAGGCATGCTTACTTGAGAGCGTGGGAGGGCGCGGAGGTAACGCCCCACACACTCTCAATAGGCCTTATTCACAAAAGTCAGTCAAAGGTTTCACATGAGGGCAGAGCATGGGCACATAAGGCGATCTGGAATGTTTGGACAAGCAGATAGCGTCTGTGGATTGTCCAACACCTTTTCTAAGGCTTAAATTTACATACACATGTAATGAAAGGAAAAAGGTTTGTAGACCAACTGTTCTGACATAAGAAGGAAAAAATATAAATGTGACTTATATTGTGCAGCTACAGACTTTCTGATCTTGTATGATGGTGGCTAAATCAGTTAAAATAAGAAGGCTATAATTGATGCACTGTGCAGAGAACAACCGTTCAAAAGCATGATACAGAAAACTATTCAGAAAAAACAATTATAACTTCTATCTTCAAAAAAGAGTTTAGAAAACTGGATGAAATTAGAGACAACTTAAATCATAAAAAAATACATGTACTGAAAACAGTGACAAAAATATTTTAAAATTTTGTAGAAAAACCATAAAAAAGATAAAAAATGCAACAAGAAAAGTCTAAAAGAAACTAAAAAGGGGAAAAAAACAAATAAAAAAATACTCTATTAATACACCATGTACAAAAAGACACAGAAAACAGATACTAAAAATCAGCAAAACAATTTACAAAAGGACAACACAGAAAATGAATTTGAAAATACTCAACATTATATTAAATTAGACTCAAAAAGGTGCAAAAAAGAACAGAAAACAATTCCTAAAATACAATTATTACTTCTGTAAAAACAAAAATGCAAAAAGAAATTAAATTTAGGAAATACTGAAAATAAAATAAATCCACAAAAATACTTTAAAAACTGCAAAAAATGTCAAAAACAAATAGAAAACACCCTAACTCATTAAAAAACAATAACAGAAGCAAATCAGAAAACACAGAAGATTATGTAAATAAAATGCTCAAAAAGTCTCAGAAAAACCCAGAGAGGACAGAAACAAACAATGACACAAATGGCAAAAACAGAGAAACTCCTGGGTCGTATAAATAAAAGAAACAAGAATAACAAAGAGACACCAAATAAAAAATTAATGAAAAATAAAACTAAAGAAATATCTAAAATCTATTCAATTTGTAGGTGAAAGAGTAATTGACTTTTTTCATCATTTTCAGGCTTCATTTTACTTGTGGGCTACACAGAATCTAGTTGAAAATAGTTTTTACAGTAATAAATCACAACTTTATGGAGAGTTTAGTATAAGTGAGATAAGATTAAGGTTAGGGTGGTAAAATCTGAGTGTGTCATACTGGTGGAGACAGTCAGTCGCCTTTTTTTCTCTTGCCTGTGCGCCACACGGATCAGGAGATCAGGGCACATGCTGCAAGAAGCCTGCCCGACATTTTCCATAGGAGTGTATGGAAGCAGGGAAAAGACTGGCACATATTCACTACATATAAGTGAATAACTGTTAAATTCAGTGAACCTTTCAAGATCTTACATAGTAAATCTGAGAAAAAAAGGTGAGGGGGTTGTCTAAAATACATTCTGCTAGTTTAAACAAGGCAGGTCACCCCCCTTTTTTATAAAATGGTACATCCCAATTAGATAAATGAAGCCCAGGTGGAGTCGGTGTTGTGGGTCATTGAGTGTCCTGCCAGTTTTCACAAACGCTTGTTTGATAAAGCAACACAAACGCTGACATCTGTTATTAAAGATGGGTGAGAGGTTGCAAAGTCAAAACATGTATGTTTGCTCTTTTTCTGATTGTAACGCCACATTTAGGAAGTCATGGAAGTTAGAGGCTCATCTGTGCAAACACAATGGATTGGTAAGACTGAATGCATGATGCTGGCTCATGTTCTTCCTGCCTGATGTTATATAAGACTGGGGGTTTGTTTTAGAAGCCGTTTTCCTGTCAGAACTGCGAGAAGAGCTTCTGCACTCGCTATGAGCTCACCAGGCATGAACGGGTGCATAGTGGTGAAAAACCACACAAGTAAGACGTGCCGTCCTTGTTTGAAATCAGAAAGGTCACCTTCTGGGTGTTATTAGTTACCTGTCTGGTTAACAGGTGTCCTGCTGATGGGTGCTATGAGGTCTTTGGGAAAAATGCCAGCATGAAGAACCACATAGCTCGTGTCCACCAGCACCAGGAAGAGCGATATCAAGTACAGCAGCTGGCTCTATGCTTACCTTTAGTTAAAAGTTATGACAAATCAGTGTTTTGTCTTTTGCGCTTGCATTGTTTTTGTGTTTTCCCCTGTAGTGTGACTTTCAAGGCTGTGGAAAGGATTTCAGCAAGAAGAAACAACTAAAAGCACACAAGAGTGAGCATGGAGAGCCTTTGGCTTTTCAGTGAGTGCACATCAGATGCATTTAAAAATGAAAACTACAAAAATGTGTTGCCCTGCATCTAAACTTCTCTTCCTATAGCTGCTTGTTCAATGGATGTGGAAAAGACTTTCCCAGCCAAGACAAACTGAAGCATCATGAGAAAGTTCATCAAGGTTTGTTGACTTTGTATTGTAGTGTGTGGAATATTTTTTTTATTAAACTTTTACTCCCTTTCCTCTAGGTTACCTCTGCAACTTTGACCTGTGTGACTTCCAGAGTAAAACATGGACTGAAGTCTGAAACACAGAGAACAACACAAAGGTATGAATGCATTCCTATACCCATGCAGACTTTTCTGAACCTGCATTTAAAAATAAAAATTTGCTCTCAGTGAAGGTTCTGTGTGAAACGTGTAAAAAGCTCTTCAACAACACCTGGTTCCTGCACCTGCACGAGCTGCGAGTGCACTCTGGGGAGAAGAGATACTTGCTGTGCCCCAGAGAGGGCTGTGACAGGAAGTTTACCCGTCGCTTCAAGCTGGAGAGTCATTTACTGGGGCCCATGGGGGGAAAAAAAGCCCTTCACCGTGCATATGGGGTTTAAGGGCTGGGGAAAGAAGTTTTCCTTAAGGAAAAGGGAAACCACTTCAGCAGCCCGATAATTTTTGTGTTTGGGAAAAAACCAAAAAGACTCCTTAAGGAAATTTGGTCCCACTCCCAGGCAAAACCAAATTACACTGTAGAGAAGATGGTGAAATTTGTGCTTTAAATTAGACACTTGGAATTTGTGGAAAAGCTGCTAAAGGGAAATTTCAGAATATCTGATCTAATGTAGAAATTGGTAGTGTTTGGCTTTTTATTTTTTTTTTGAGTCAACGTGTGAATTTTGTGAACAGACCCTTAAAGCTCCAAGCTGAAGCTATTAAAGTAATTTCAGCCCTTTCCTCCAGGGTTGTACTAAAGGATCAGCAAGTCATTGGACAACTGCACAAAGTTTTTTATGCATGAGCCTAATGCAGCTTGGTGTTCTGTAAATAAACCCATATTGTTGGGGCAATTGTTGCTCTTCATGAAGTTATGGAGAAATTCTTGGTTTACTGGAACTTGCAGAAACATGGATGGATTACTTTTGTAAGAAATGGGTGAAACGCTGCTTTGTGATTAACAGGAAAGCTTATGGCGACATGGTGTGGTTCACGACCCTGCAAATGCAATACTGAAGGTAATGTATACACTTGTCTTCAATTACTTGTTTATATGGGGTTTATATTCCTCTACTTTCCTTCCAGAAAAGGAAGCCTAAAACGGACAAGCCCTCTCAGATTGCACAGGAGGTCACCCAGTCGGCTGCAGATCGAGAAGAAACCAGCAAGCTTGCTGCAAAGCTGCACAGTACAACCTTAGTAGATGACAAATCTTGAATCTGCCTGGCTAATCGGTCTGGGAGTGATGCTGATGAAGCATTCCTATAGACTGATTCTGAAAGTGTAAATAAAGCCCAATTCATGGCATACGCAATCTTTGTGGACCTCTGATTCAGTGCTCTAAAGCACATTAGTTACTGAATGGGTAGCTAAAACTATTGATTACTCAAGAATCATACTATATTTTTCATGCACTTGCTGGGAAATGCATAAAAAGGTAAAAGTAAATGGACGCTTTGGGAGGTGAAGGTCACTATAAAACTGACTCCCATTTTCTTTTAACTCTGCTTCACATCTTGTCAACTAACAACCACAAACTTGTGTTATTGGGATTTTATGTGATTGACTAATGTGCAATTCAAGGATTTCAGATTTATGTGGATTTATATTTGGTTTCCCTAAGTAACTTCTTATCACCGCCTTTCACTAAAGGTTGTTGGATTTTAGTTGACCAACTTTAAACATGTAGACTGAAAGTTTTGCAAAAATCAAAGCTTGGGCATCGATGCCTCAATCTGCAGATTAGTTAAATATCGCCACACATTAATTGGTCTTAAGTTGGGGCTTTGCCCAGATCATTCTGAATCACGAATATGCTTTAATCTATACTATTCCATTGTAGTTCTGGATTTACATTTGGACCTATCCTGCAAGAACCTACAGTCTTTTGCAGCCTATAAAGGTTGTCTTTGAGGATAGCTCTATATTTGACCAGCTTCCCCTCACCACCACCACCATGCCTAATTATGGGGATGGTGTGATGTGCTAATTTTCCTCCACACAGTGCTATACATTTAAGCATGTGAAAATACATTTTTGGCCTAACCCAGAGCCTTCCACATGTTTGCTGTTCCCAACATGGCTTGTGGCAAACAGATTTGTCTCCTTCTTGCCATCCTTCCATGCTTTTTACCATTTGTGACAGGAGGTCAGAAGACATTAACAGTATTGGCAATGGGGGGAACTTGTGCATTGAATGTAGACTTCAATTAGTCAGCAAAAATTAAAAGTCACATTTCACTTTCTTTCCACTTCACACTAATGCATTACTTTGTGTTAAGTCACAAAATCCCAATGATATACACTGAGGTTTGGCATGAAGTGAAAAAATGAATTAAAGCTCTTCATTTGGTGAATTTAAACAATTTGTCAGTAATTACGTTGAGAAACCTTTTCACAGGATCTTCATATGGTGCAACGTCAGTGAGATGGAGACACTAATCCTTGAAAGGAAATATTTATTAAACAAAACACACATTCACACATGTATAAAAGGTCAGCTGGTTGTATGGTGATGATACCTGAGGGCTGACCTCCCTCAGGATTCGGCAGGTTTCTAATAAGGCCTTGGGTTCATTCAGATGGAAACATCGCTGGTGCAGCAGAACAACCTGAAGGTTATTTGTACTTTAAAAAAAATCTTTGACAGAGGATCAGATCACATTTTTCTAAAATCTTTCCAACCTCCAACGATGCCTCCACCTGAATAAAACCCTGAGGTTCTACCACTGCTCAGTGAGGTGAATACAGAACAAACTGCATGTTAACAGTTGCAGCAACGGCTCTCCCTGTGGGAGTCAAGACAACGTGACCATATGAAACACAGCAGTGTCTGTTTAGGAGTGCAGTCTGTCGAGTGACGTGGCACGATCTGGATCAGTTCCCCGCTTGGTCCTGCTGGGTCTACAACAGTCCTGGATGTGTTTGGTCCTGGATTAAGCCCGGTATGGAGCGATGTACAGTAGGATGCACCAGTTCACTCTGGCCGAGGTTGTTCCCGATTTAGAACATTCTGTGTAAAGCCTGCTGACTTTTGTCCTGGTTATAACAGGCTGCCGGGCCAGGAGACCACGGTCAGCGCCACCCGGCTGCGCTGCTCTTTTAACATGGGTACCAGAGCTGAGTGGCTCATTCCTGCTGTGGACAGGCCGTTGACTGCCACTATCATGTCTCCACACCTAGAACAACATGGGGTGAAAGGTGGACTTTAGGGACTGTAAACAGAACCAGTGTGGAAAACATTCTAAACATCATCGATGTAGGGAAGACGAGCCTTATTTATACAGAGACACACATACAGTCCTACTAAAATATAAGGACATCTTCTTTAGTTCTATGTAGATGTGTGGTGTCCATTCAAAATTTTGAAAATTGTTGGAAAAAAAAATAGCTACTGAAATACATCAACTCAGAGCCACAATTAAAAAGTAAAAAAAAAACAGGACATGCAACAAATAAGGCGAGGACCTATGTTTATTTCGCTACAGTATGGTGAAAGAGGTACAGAAGAAATTGCCCTATGTTAGAGAACTAAGCTCTGCTGCAATGTCTTTCAGTATTATAGAATACACATAACGCTCAAGCTTATACCACAGGGAAACAGGAAGTCAGAGAACTAAAGGATGTAGACACCTGGATCAACTTGATATTTAAAGTATTAAAAATAACGCTTTAGCTACTGTTATTGGTAACAACTACGTAGCACAGTCTGTATTTCCTTGGAACTTGGAGGAACTTTCCCCACACTTTCTGGAACTTACTCAGTACTTTATGGAACTTCGATAGAACTTTCTGAAGCTTACTTCATACCTTATGGATCTAAGACAGTACGTTCTAGAGCTTACTTTTTACTTAATGGAGCTTTCATTGAACTTACTGGTTACTTTCCCAAAATTCACTAGTGAATTTTGCCTTGCATTTAGGTAATAATTCTAATTCTAATTTCCGAAACAAGGATGTGTTATAAGATGATATATAATGGGCAACTTTCCCACAATGTAGAGGTTTCTTTTCCAGAATATACTGGTTAATTCACTTGGAAATTACTTGGTATTTTCAGGATCCAGCTAGTATTACAAGGTGACGGAGTTATTTCCCACAAATTGCTAGAACTTAGAGGTTACACTCCAGGAACTTTAACGGAAGTTACTGGTTACATTCCCAAGGAACTTTCCTGTAAAGAACCTAGTAAGTACCGGGAATGTAACCAGTGAGTTCAATGAGAGTTTCAGGAAAGCACGTGGAAATATACAGAAACTCTGCAATACATTTTGTAAAGTACTTGGTAAGTTCTAGCAAAGTCACTGAAAGTAACCTTTAATTTTTGGGAAATTGCAGGTTGTACTGACAGGGTGTACTGTGCAATGAATGGCTATGTGAATAAAAAAAAAATTTCTTCATGTCAGATTTTTTCCTCCCTGAATAATGTTTTACCTTCTGAGGCAGAATTAATACAAAGAGGGTAAGACTTAGCAGGAAATCCCGGCAAAATAATCCGTTTGGTAATACTTTGGATGTTCCGGGTTTTGGTTTATGTTAAAAAGGAAAAATGAGAGAATCTCTGACCACCGAGATTCCACATAGCTTTAAAAGACCTAACATGCCCTTTTGCCGTTTAATAGTAATCGTTCTAATCATGTGTTAATGCAGCACCAAATAATCAAAATATGTTCTTCTAACATGTTCTGTCATTTCACCTCTCAGATCTTTTACAAAGTGGAGCCCCCAGCTTGTCTACTAGTTAATTCGCCACCATGTCGCTGACAACAGAAGACACCAATAGTTATGTAACAACCACTAATCGCTCACTTAAGGCGGCCATCGTAGTATGCGGGCGTGCCGAGGACGATGGTTTTGATGAAAAATGCCTGGTTGCCATGGCTTTCTTCGTACCCCCCAACGATGCTGAAGCCCCAGCTCCCGGGGTGGCTCCTCCGCAACACAATCTCATGGCTACTGTGCAGGTAGCTGGAAGAGGGGAAAAGTGCAGATATATAGATTGAAGCTATCTACCCACACATGAAACTCTGCATTACTTTAAAGTTGAAAGTTAAGAAGATGCTGGCACTTCCTTCCAGTATCTTAGAAAAACCTTTTTACATTTTGCTGCATTACAACCACAAATTTTGGTGTTTTCTATTGGGATTGTATGTGATAGAGAAAAATCAAGTGGTGCATGATTGTGAAGTCAGCTACAAGCTTATTACATCTAGGGACTGAAATGTTTGCCCATTCAAAGCAAAATAGCTTCTGGATGGAGAGTGTCTGTAAATATCAGTTTTTAAGTCTTGCAACAGATTTTCAAATGGATTTAGGTCTGGATTGGCCCATTCTAATACATAAATATACTTTTATTGAAACCATTTAATTGTAGCTTTGGCTTTATGTTCAGACTCGTTGTCCTGCTGGAAGGTAAACCTCCACTCCTGTCTTTTTCAGTCTCTAACAGGTTTTCTAAATGAATTAGGCTGCATTTAAATCTATCCATCATCCAATCAACTCTGAACAGCTTTTACAAGGAACTGTATGTAAATTCAGTGGAAAAGCAAGTTACATAACAGATTCTCATCTAATATGACCTTGTCTGATGACACATTTAAATGCAGAGCTTAAGCCAGCCTTCCTCACCTGGGCAGGCCCAGCCACATGACCCATGAGGGGGACCAGTTGGCATCAAAATCGCTGTCATGGCTGTGAGGCAGCAGCTCGTCATGGTCGTGTTCCTCCACCATGCTGACCTCCAGCACTCTCAGCTGCACCGACGGCGAAGCAGCACTGGCCTTCAATGTCCCGACAGCCTCGCTGTGGCTCAGGTATGTCAGGTCCTGACCGTTGATGCTCAGCAGGACATCACCTGATGGGAAGGAAGAAAAAAGACGAAAAGGTTTTTCAGGTAACGCTCAGTAGCTCTGACTCCTGGGCAGATGAAAACGAGCATGCACCTCTTTTGATTCGTCCATCTCGGGACAAGCAGCCATGTGGTTGAACGCTTGTCACGAAGATCGGCAGCTCCCCGCTCTTGCTACCCCTCCCCCCTGCGACGGTCATGCCCAGGGACTCATGGGGTTCCTTCTTCACAGTGATGTGTTTCTCCTTACAAGTCACACACTGTGAGAGATCCTGGGAGACATCACAAAATAGAGACTCAAATGTTTCCCTTTCCAGTTCGTCCCAAGGCCCATTCCTCACTGTCAAAAGCTAAAAATACAGTTATGTAGCATGCAGATGGACAAGGTCGCACACACACAACACCTTACTCTGTGAGTGCTGGTGCGGGACAGGTGTACGGGCACAGGGCTTGGAGTAGAGCTGTGATTTGGCAGGAAGTGATCAAGGCAGTACAGGTCTCGGGTTGAGCTTGATTTTGGCGGTGGGGGAGGTGTTGGTTTGTTGGGTCGTCCGATCAGGAGGTGGACTCGCTCCCCGCTTGCCTGCAGAAACACGGAGCTGGTGTTTCAATCCTAACTTCCAGACTTCTTTTGCATGAGTAAAATACGCAAATAAAGAGTAAAAACAAGAAAAAAACAATTTAATGTATACAACAGAACTCTGATCAGCTGCCTTATGCCTTCTGTGATGTGTGTGTGGAACAGGGTGGATTTTATCTAAAATAGCAATTTACAACAGAACACTAACACAAATACAAATACATTGAGCACAACATGATGTTCTTTTGGTGGCACACTGTATCTAATGTGTGCTTGACTGGTTATGCAGAAAAATACAACCAGTAGCTTTAAAATAAATATTTTTTAGAAAGTCTTTCAAAGCAACATAAAATAATAAACTACGATTCAAGACTTTTGCAGACTACTGTTAATCTCCTGCTCCTCCGATGATAATATCTAAATAATCCAACCATCACAACGACCTGCATCCACACCTGTATGATCTGAGCAGCCTGCTCAGGGGTGCCATGGCAAAGGTCTTGGTCGTTGACAGCCAGCACTCGGTCGTTGCTCCGCAGTCTGCCATCCTTCGCGGCCAGACCTCCGTCCAAGAGGTCCAAAACAAACACCCCTGACTCATCCGTTCGACGGACCAGCTTGATGCCGAGCTGCTCCGTGGAGTCTCGCTTGTGAAGGGTGATTCTTAGGGTGGCGGGGCTGGAGGGGGCACCCTCGGGAGTGGAGCAGGGGGCGTGGGGCACAGCTGGGGTATTGGAGGAGGAGGAGGAGGAGGAGGGAGGTGCCCTGGAGGCACAGCGGCGCTCCCTCAGCACAGTCAGCTGCAGGGTGGTGCATGGCCGCGCCAGGGTGGAGCGAGCAATACTGTGTGGGACGTTACTGATGTCCACGTTGTTCACCTTGGAAAGAAATACATATGGTTTTATTTGGTAAGAACTAAGTATAACTTTCTTGTCACTTCACAGTTATGTACTACATTACTTTTAAAGTGACAAAATGCGGAAAGGTTCAAGATGTACAAATACTTTTGCAAACCACTTTATAAAATGAAACCAGTTGGTAGATTTTTATGAAGTATTATTTTCTTGCAGAAGCGGGAGCACCTGTCACACCAGTTGCCTAAGAAGCCACCATAACTCATTGATGAGCAATAATGTCAGTCTGCCAATCAGTGCTCAGTCCTCATGTTAACAGCGGTTGTTCCTAGCTCCGCTACATGCAATACTGCTTGTGGTGTCACATCAGAAATTAATACCAAAACCAGGGTATATTACAGCAGATCCATTGCCCTGTTATCTGAATGGAAGTATGTCAGCTGCACAGAATGTTCAACTAGATTCGGACACTCTGCTATGGAGATGGTCAACAACAAAAATACAACACTATCTTGGGGATGTAACTGTTTTACAGCTGCAAACAATCCATCCTCTTACAAAAGGACAAAGATTAGAGACAGAAACCAGTGGTGGGGTTGTTGTTATAGACTAACAGCTCTGCTGTCCAGGTTCTGACTCCAGACACACCACATTCCCTGCATCTTTAGTCGCCCAGCTCAACCAGCCAGACTGCTTCCTTTGCAATCAGCCCCTCTTGGACAGCTAGCTGTTCACCATTCTTCATACAACATGACGGTCATCCTTAGATCCATATCATGGAGACAAAGATTTAAACGTAATCCCTTGTTAAGGTTCCAGCTGGCACCCTAAAGGAAATCCTCATCTTCTACATTACAGTCAAAACTGTTTATTCAGACTATGAGAGAGCATGACTTTTAGCAGATAACAGGAAGACTGAACAAACTGCATCAATATTGCAAGATTTTATCAAATTGAGCTTTCAACCTCTGTCTTTTATGAAACATGATGGATTTGGAAATGTTGGCAGCCTTTTAGAAACCTCAGAGCTAAAGTAAAAATCTACTTTCTCTGGAGTATTATTTTATTATTACTGGTTGCATAGGGAATTGCAATTATTGTACCATTTAGTGTCATCATGGATACTTTTTCATCTTCATAGGAATTTTGAGTTAACATGACAATAATAAGCTTTACATGACGAAACCAAAAACTTTTACTACAGTTACTACAGTTATTTCCATGAGAGCAGCAATGAACATAAACATCTCTAAAAATATAATTTAGTTCTGCAAATTCAATAGTGAGAACCCCTCTTTAAATTAATGTAGTGTAAAATCCTTTACAGTTTGAAATATACAAACTCTTGTGGACACACAAGCACTAACTGTACAGGGGAATCTTCTGAACTGCCAGTGGAATACCTGGAATGTATTTTTGTGTTTATGACAGTGAGTGTTTGGTAAATGATGAACAGAAGCTGATCCCTCACCTGTAGTATCTGATCTCCAGCCAGCAGCCTCCCGTCTCGTGCGATGACCCCGTCTCGATACACTTCCTGAATCACTATGTTGATGAGAGGCGTTTCATTTCCACCAACAATGCTGATTCCCAGCTCAACGTATGGGTTGGCCCTGTGGACCTCAATGGTAGTTATCTCTCCTTCAGGAAGGGAGGGTAGCTTCACACACCCTAACAGACAAACCAAACACCTGAAGGTTACATTTCCCAAAGACAAGCATGCTCGGAGAAATGAAGGATGATATACCTTCCTCTGCAGACAGAGGTGGAGACTCAGGGCAGTCCCAGCCAGAGGAGGTGGAGCTGACAGAGCGGAGGAGATGGATGCAGGGGTTACTGAGGGGCCGCTTCACCCTGGGGACCACACACTCCAACCCCACCACACCTGGAAGCAGGCAGAACATAGAGCGTTAGGTCCCAGCTTTATGGTCTCTCTTCACTCTGAGGAAGCCCAGGAGATCAACTCACTGTCTTCTTCGGTGCTTTCTTCAAAGGCAGGGTTGTCGAGGCCGGCGTCGTTGGGCCATGCAGATCCATTGGTGGAGGCGTTAGTGGGTCCGGAGTGCGGTGAGGGTGTGCGGTCTCTCAGGTCCGTCTGTGAAGAGTGAGGTGACATGGGTGGGGTGGTCACCATAGCTCGCTCATCCCCGCTTTCACATCGTGGTCCGTCCACAGAAGTCTGCTGACACCGAGTCCCAGGACACCTTTCACCAAGGAACAGGTTTCAGTTTGTTAGTCCATCTGACACATAAAGAAACCAGGTTCAGCTTCATTAAGGTCGACTTGATGCGATTCCGGCAGGGAGCTCTGCATTTTTCTGTTTTTACTTGTTAGTTTGTTAGTTTTCTCTTTTATAACAGATTCCTTAGAAAGTCTACTTTTTGACAACTCACATTGTGTGATCAAAATACTTTTATTAGGATTATATTGGACTGTATATAACTGGATCTGAATCTGACTGCATAATAGGACTGGTCTGAATTGGACCGACCGGAGTTCTATATAACTGGAATATGGATATGAGTTGGACTTCTTTGATATGTTAAGTTCCGTGATATTTGTTGTAATTTGATGCTACATAAAAAAATCTAAATGCATCTGAATCAAAGGGAAGTAAAGCACAGACAGCAAAATCATTTCCCTATAAATTGCTATTGCATTCTGCCCCAGTTTCTATGTTAAAAAGTAAAAACAGGTGCAATTTTGATAAGCACACCCCTTCACCCCTGCAAATGTGAACTTTATGGTGACCATAAGGTGAGTTCTTTTCTTTTCTTTCTTGGATACAGTGGATGGTTTGTTTCAGTTGCTTGGTGGGATTCGTCTCATTGCAGCTGGAGAAGTGGCAGAAACCTATGGCCATAGCAGCTCCAGCGCCAAAAATGTTACGTACACATAAATAATAAATTGACCTACTCCCAGTGCTTCCAGGCGGGTGTTGGTGAGATCCGGTAATAGCCCTGACCTGAGACCAGTGTAGTCACTCTTTAAGTTCTCTGAAGATCAAGCCCTGCAGGTGAGTTCTGGCTACAATTCCTAATCTACCACTGCTGCTGCCTGGGTCTTCCATGCAGCACACAGGACTCAAATATTCTGCCACCAAGTTAATGAAAATCCATAATATCTCCATGCCTAAAACAGGGAACTGTCATTCTCCATCGTGCATAATATGGAAAGCAGTGTGTTAATGATGCACCAGAGAAGACCACTCCAAGACCCTGCAGATGTCATGTTGATTTGTAATGTTCTGTATGAAATGGTTTTAGCCTGGTGTGAAGAGGGCAACCAGGACATATTTCGTAGCATTTCCAAATTGCATTTTGATTTTGACATTTTTACCCTGAACCTTCATTACCCTTTTTATGGATGTTAGAGTGTTCTGGACAAAAGAATCCAGAAAACATGTCCTTTCTTCTAAAGTTTGCTGCATATTCTAAGCGGTAATGTCACTGTTGACCGAGGACTTACTCAGCTACTGAGAGTGGGAGCAAGATAAAGCTTATTGGCGATTCTGACAACAACACTTAGGGCCTGATCTTCAAAGATCCCAAATAGCGGGTGCTAATTTGCATTTAATATAAATAGATTGCACATTCAATAAGTGGGCTTGTTGCGTGGGATTTTCAAAGATTGTGCGTGCAGTGGATAACAGGCGCAAAACAGGTGGAGACCGCCCAATTTAAATGAGGAAATTGCATGTGCTTCTGGCTGGAACACGAGGAAAAGCAAACGGATCTTCTGCTGTGTTGCTAGAAATACGCAGGGATTATAAATGATCCAGTTGCTGATTTTTTCCTTCTGTTCCGTTCGGCCCTTGCTTTTCTGGACTGTTACAGTTAGTTAGCTTTTGTTGTACTACTCACAGCAGGTTTGTCATCTGCCTTGATGTAATTTGCAACAAATTGGCCAATCAATATAAACAATATAAGACAAATATGTCTGTTAATTAATTTGTCTCCATTGATCTTTTATTCTTTTCGAAGACTCATCAAATTCTGTTGTTTTTTGAGAGTACATGTTTGAAAAGTTTGGAGTTTATCATAAACAGCCACAATATTTAAGCCTGAATGTAATATTAGCAACATAAAAATAGATTGTTAGAGGAGTTTGGACAATCTGTATGTTATAGCTTTGCTAATTTTAAAACACAGCGTCACATAACTGTCCTGCAAAAAAGTTAAATGAACATTTATGTATGTAAAAATTAATTATTTTCCAGTGATTTTACTAAATTAATTTTGTTTGTTTTGTCCGTATTTTAACGATATAAAACATGTTTGATTGTTTAAATAGTTTTTTGGTGACACAAAATAATTTTTTAACAAAACCCTCCCCTGCCATATGTTCACATTTAAACACCGTAATCAAACTGATCCAGCTCTGATTGCCCTGCAGTGACATAACGTTACTGTTAATAATGCAATGTGTTTAGTTTAGTGACAAGGTTAAAGCATACACTGTCTTTGTCACCACATGGAAAAGCTGCCTTAAAATAGTGATTTTTCACCTGCTAGGAAGTGATTTTAGCATCCAGTTTGCAAATGAAGGATTTAATCTGCCTTATAATGTCTTTAGTTCTTTCCTATTAATTATATTATCAACATCAAGGCCCAGTGGTTCTCTTGCATGATGTGTGATTACAGGCTGTGCGCGCTTGATCAGTTATATGCGCATTTTGCTATGATCAGGTTAGGCGTTCAGCAGATGATCACTGACAGCGATATCGCTGTCAGTGATCATCTGCTGAGGAAGTTTACACAGTCACAGATATTTAGTTAAATGAAGCCTGAGAAATTGTTCACAAAGCAGTAGGCAGCTCCTTTTCTCTTTATAATTTAGGAAAGGATCAAAATTGGTTAAAAATCTTACATTAATACTATACTTGTGAAATGAAGCATTTACTCCCTCTGTCCATACAGATATGACTAAACTATTGTGTTAAAAAATGTAACCAAATCAATATGTTTAGCACTTTCCTGCCACAAATCTCCATCCAAGCATTCCTGGTAAGTGAAAAGTACTACCTCCCTACCAGGGTCTATTTGTGGGGTAACGTGTTTTTACTCAGGAAAATGCAGTGAAAACTGCATGGGGGGCTTAAATAATTACCCCAGAAAACTACCCCTGTTCCTGCAAAAGGAGATGTGATTTTAAATTTACGTTCATCAGAATTACAGACATTACCACTGACAGATTATGCGGTTTTTTTATTTTAGAAATGCTGTAAATTTTTGACTTAAAGTTAAATCATATTCAAATGTTGTTCACATTAAATAGTCAAGAACTTGGAAAAGAATGATAAATCCAGTGACATAAATGGGTATTTTTAAAAATGGCTCTGGGTTAGAGCTGTCACATTGAATCTCAATCATCATCGCAACATCAGCAAATGCACTATCAAAGGAAACTCTTTGGATGCAATATTTGGTAGAGTAATATTTCAAGAGTGATGCATTCACACTCTACATGCAAGCAGAGCGCTGCAGTAACAAACGTAACCAACAAACGTCTTACTGAGAAGCAGAGTTTTTTTGTTGAGTTTCTTAAAGTTGGATCTAAAGAAAAAAAAGCCAGAACTCTATGGGTGTAATTCCCAGCAGTGGGATTTTGTATAGAAAACAAGTCATGGAGCATTGCTCCATTTTGTACTTCAGTCAAACACAGAGATGACAGCATCATGATATGTGAATGTTTTCTTAAACAACACTGACTGAAATTGTACTCAGGTGAGAAAGATAAGATACAAATATTTTCCAGAATTCCAAGATTACAAGTTCAGGAAACACAAAGAGACAAAAAAGCAGAGAAACCTCCAAAAGAACAGAGGTTAAGGAAAGAGGGAATAAGGACCGGGGATCTTATTTCCAAAAAGATACTTCAAGCAGGTAATAATAAAAAAAATAAAAAAATGTTTGTGTAAATAATGTAATATAATGTTGCAAAAATCAGTTTTGCTTTGTAATGAAAAAATAGACATATATAGACAAACTAAACAGTGGAAACCTTAAAAATTGGCACTTTTTAGTTGCCAACAATAAACAAGCCAGCCTTGACCACATATGAAACATTGTGTCCTGACACATCTTCCACTCTATTATCTCGTGTCCTAATCCGCAACCTAAACAACATTGACTCACACTGTCACATGTGGACTGCAGATTCTTGGCTCCAGTTAGCTTCTTAAAGCAGCAGGGTAAGTGTGTGTTGAAACCACGTGGGGCAGAGGGTAATCTTTGCAAAAATGTCAGGTTGTTGAACTCATTTGATCTGTCATACGTCATCTCTCCTTGAACACATCATTATTTTGTGTAAATAAATTTCTACTGGAACATGAAACAGCCCAAGAAATCCGCATATACAGAGAAATCAAAGGATCTGCTCCATGATTAGGGTATATGTATTAAACAGGAATGGCACAGCAAGTAAGCATTGAAAACAAAAACAAAATAAGTTCCAAAAACATGGAAAAAACCAACAAAAAAATTGAATTCTGTCTGTATTTTAAAAGGAATCCTGTTATCAGCGCAGAATAACATCAGCTAGTTTAGTCCTAACTGATGGTCTGAAAGAAGGTTTCTGATTACCAAGGTAGCACACAAGGAGCATGCTCTGACCAGTAAAGGCAAAGAGCTCTCTTACGACCTTTGCAACCTTATTGTTGCAAAACATACTGATGAAATTGGTTGTAGACGTATTCCTGACATTCTCAATATTCTTTTGAGCACAGTTAAAGCCATAATCCAGAAATGGAATAAAAAAACATAATTTCACCACAAACCAATCATGACCAGGTGCTCCTCACAAGTTGTCCAAGAACCAAGGAGCCCTCACAGAATATTTCAGAAAGACCTGGAATTGGCAGGTATAGTTTTTCCAGAAAGACAAGGAAAGCACTCAGTCTCTATGCACACTCACAGTACAAGACTCCACTGCTGAAGAAAAAGCATTCTGAAGCTTGTTAAAGTTTGCTGCAGAATATTTTGACATGCAAATGAAATACTGTGAGAGTATGGTCTGGTCAAATGTGACCAAAATTGAACTATCTGGATGTCATTCCACATCACCCCAAAAAAAAACTGTTAAGTTTGGATGTAGGAACATCACACAGGTGAAACTCATACCTGAGCAATACAGGTAATGCTAGTTTCTACATAGAGGAGATAGCACAAGAGGGAACAGTCTTGGTTAAAAGAAAAGTCAACAGCTCTCCTATTAAAACACAGGACTCATGATTCTTCTATCATGCTGGTATAGATAGCACGTTAAGCTTCTTAAGGAATGCATCCCCAACTGAACTGTGGTGCTATGCTGGCAGTGGATAACCAGCAGGTAATCTGGTATCAAACACTAATGCTTACAGCAAGAGGTAACATCCACCATCGATAGAGTCTGCTCCCATAGCTATGATCCTTAAATAAAGATCTTTATATGTTGCTTTAATTTACTAGAAACTGCGAAGCCAAATCTGATATTTACACATTTGCATAAATTACATTACCAATGTTCCCAGCTGGGTATCCTACAGCAAACTAGAAGTATGTGGTAAATTGACAAACTTACCAACCTGTTTTCTAGAAAGAAACTGTCTACTAAAGAGAAATAATCAAATATTCAAAACAGAATAACTTCAAGTGGACACCAGTAAGAAAGATGTAATTTTGTTGTATCATCAGAACTGTACTCATGTCCCACCCTGTCCCACTCACCACAGGCCCGGGTTGCCCTTGGCCGTCTCACAGAAGAAGTGGTTGAAAAGATCTCTGGTGTTGAAGTTTCCCAGCATAGTTGGAAAATGAGAACATGAACCTCCTGGTCAGCCAACCTATGACTGCTGTAGGGAACCACTAATCCCCCATCACATGACCCACAGCTCAGTAATCCCTTCTGGGTCTGACAGCACCTGGTCCAAACAGGCCAACAGCCAAAATGTGTAGACCTTAAAAGGTAACGTGGGTAAATCTATCTGATTCAAACTATGATTAATGGTTTCTCTAAAGATACTAGTAAAAAAATTGAACCATGAGTGAATACTTCAGAGGGACAATTGGCAAGATTTAAAATATATAATTGCTATAGATTTTTTTTTTACTTCAATAACAATGTACCTTTATAATAAAGGATTAAGTAAATTAGTATTAACACATCATTAAATATAAGACCTCACTTTCTAAAAAAGGAATGCTTTAAAGCTAGTTGTGAAGGCTGATCTATGGATCTAAGTGATTAGGAGATGACATATCCTGGCAATAGGTCTGTGATTTCTTATATAATTTAAATATTTAAATTATTACAAAATCTAAGGCCCTCTTCAAAATATATTTGGACATGCCTGTGGTCTCCAAGAACTCAGAGACCGTGGGAATGTGCTGGATGGCGACAAATTTGGAAAACCTAAATTCAGTACATAGGCAAGCCTGACCATACTACTTTCTTAGTATTTGCTTATATTTTCGTACTGCTTTCCAGGGCATCCTACCACAACGCTGTTATCTGCACTAGAATTATTCCTCACAATCTGCATAATTTTCCCACATGGAGTGTTTCCACACCTCCACAATCAGTTTCCGCTTTCCTGTAGGGCACAGCAGGATTTTTTGTTGCTTATCAGCAGGTTGAACTTCAGGCAGAAAAAATCCCTACTCCTCCCCCAGTCTCCTAGCAACTAGGCAATGCTGAGTTTGGAGGTGAGTGAGTTTCTCCCCTGTTGTGAGCCCTATTTAATGAGAAGCCCAGCACACACCGATCTCTACGTGCAAGTATGCATTTATGAGTCGAGATCATACACTGCTCATTTCAGCTGTTTAGATCATTTTGGTGACAGCCAGAACAGTGGAGAGATGGCCATGGAATGGCCATGAAAAACACAGTGCAAAGAATGTTACAATTAATAGTCCTAGAATAAACGGAGGGTGGTCAGTTTGTGTGGGTGTGATGAGATAGTAGCCTTGACACGAGGTCAGCATGTACAGTTCTGCTTCAAATTCCCCAATAACCAATCCATGCTGGTGTGCACAGAAGATGCATGTCATGGATAAGCTACAACCGCACGTACCAGACTCCTCCACGCCAAGCCTAGGGCCCAGAAATGCTTCTAACACAATACTGAACCATCGCAGTCTACCTACAGACGTTTTGTTCATACAGCAAGCAGTCATGGAACTCCTATGCCCTATCGTGCATAACATTGACTTCTTGTCACCCCCAAAGACCTCTACGAGACTCGAAGACAATGTCCATCCACATGCTGGCTTATTGTGTGTGTGTGATGGGACCGAGCCACTAAAACAGACTGTTTTTGAAACTGTCTTAAGTTGGAATAAACAACACTAACATTGAAACTTAAGTTCCAATAAAATATTATTCATTGATTCTTATCAGCTTGGCTGTCGTTACCTGCTAAAACTAACAAGGCGGAAAGAATTTAGGGGACTAAACAGAATGACCCCTGACTAATCATCACTGAATTAGAGAAAATCCAAGATATCAGAAAAAGAAGTCATGAGATTATCAAGGCCTCTGGGATTTTCAGTTTTGGCACATACAGCTGAGTGTCATCTGCATAGACAATGAAATGTTTACCATTGTTCTGAAAGGGCTGACCAAAGGAAATGTACGCAGATAGATGAAGAATAAATTTGGGGCCAACGTCTGCTTCTTGATGTACACCACAAGTACTGAGCTATTGAGGGCAAATTATTGTATAGAGTGACCCCAAGGGCTCTTTTTAACCTGTGTAAGGTAGTAAATCCAGGCCAGGGTCATAATTAGGCATATCTTAAATCTAAATGAACTGCAATGTAATGAACTGCAAAACTAGTAACATCTTCTATAGACATCTTAAAGACTGCAAAGTAAGGTCTCAATATCTCAGAATTGTTTATGGAATCCTAGTTAGCAAGCATGCATAATGTCTGACCTGTGTGCACACAGCTCTCATGAATTCATCAGTTGATTTATAAGTTAGTATATCAGCTTTATTACCTGTGTTTGAGGTGTGCCTCTAGGTCACATCGTGGCATGGTGAGGGAGCAGAGAGGACTCAAAGGGCAGGTCACAGACAGCTTGTCTAGCAGCTTGTGCACCAGGATGCTGGATCTGCGGCATGCCTGCAGCTGCAGCCTTGTCCTGTCCAGAGGGCAGAAGTCCCTCTCCTGAAGGAAGCTGCGCAGGCAGCGTGCGCAGAAGGTGTGCCCGCATGGTGTGTCGAGCGGCTGCACCAGCGGCTGAAGGCAGATGTGGCACACCAGGTCGTCGTCAACCTCCAGACGGTAATTATAAAGGTGGTTCTCCCAGCTGCGGTGGATCTGGCCACACTCCGGACACGCAGCCTCCAGGGGCGGCTCCAAGGGCCTGACTACGTCCACCTCGCAGCCTGGGCTGCCCATTGCTTGTCCTTCAGCACAGCTCAGCTTTGGCACAAATGACTCCAGTTGGGCTGCAGGGATGGGAAGGGGCACACACTCCTATCCCATAAGCCTCAAATGTTGAACAGGTTGCAGAGAGGACAGAAGCCCTCCAGCAGCTGATGACACATAGCCCTGCAGGTCAAAGGGCACAGCAGGAGAGTTTAACAGCTGTTTCAGGAAAACCAATGTATCATTATACGCTTGTGAATTTATTCGTGTGGCAAATGCCTTGTGCACGTGTTTGCACTAAGTGAGGGTGCATGAGAGTCTGGTGAGATTATGTATTGCGGGTCCTGTCCGCTAATCTGACGGTATAATCTCTCTTTTGCTCTCGCCTGCTCCAATCTTCCAATTCCACAGAGAGGGAATTATCTGGGATTGAGGCAGAGAGAGGACTCAGATCAGAGAAAGTGGGACTGAGAAAAGCAGAAGCAAAGTCAACAGGAGGTAGAGAGCAGCAGAGGCAGAGAAAGAGATTTGAAGAACGGTAATAGAGATCAGCAGGATGTTTAAATTTGGCACAAAGCAACCAACAAACAGGAGGGAGGGATGGAGGCTTCAATCTCAGCGAGAGGAGAACAAAGAAAAATGTCAGGCTGCATTTATACACACTCCTTGTTCAGTGGAAGCACTAAGTCTCCTCTGCAACAAAAGGAGAACATGCCTTAAGCAAGATCTTGAAATAAAGCACTGTGGTGAGCAGAGGCGGTCCCTGAAGCTAAAGGAGGGAGTCTTTTCAGACCTACAGCAGCTCTAAAATGGCTCTCAAAAGCTTACACACCCCTGTTCAGATACCAGGTTTTTGGTATTTAAAAAAATGACACGATAATAAATAATTTCAAAACTAACCTGGTTGCATAAGTGTGCACTTACTAGATGAATAAAATGTTTGGATTTAATTTAAAAATTTATTCAGTTAACCTGAATTAAACTTATGCTGTTCCCCAACAGTTGCCGATTTTGTATCTATTAGCTAAAGCCAGTCTGCAGAGAGGTGACAAAGAACCAACTGGATCTCACTGAACAAAGGTATTAGTCAGGAGGAGGGTGAAAAAAATCCTCAGCATTATATGCACACTATAAATAATATCCCACCATAAAGTAGGAATAAGATGTTTTTTTTTTCCTTTTCTTATCATAAAATGACTATGGCAATTTGAATATTTATTCTTGCAAGATAAAGTGCATATCTTCTCAAAAATGTTATTGATCAGTAACTTCAAAATATATCCATGTGAAAATCAAACAGAGCATGTCTGAACACAAAACTTTTCCAATGTTATGTGCGACAATATATATACCATGGCACAGTGGAAATTGTCATCAATAATTTGAGAGATATGGGACAACAAAGATATTACAGAAAACTGGTCGTATCCTCAAAAAATAAAAAAAAAGATTAAAAAAATGCAAATGAAAACATCTGGCTAAAATCTTCTAAATGTTTGTGTGAGGATGTGTTATGGTCAGAATAGACAAAACTTACGTTTTTGGGCCACAAATGTCAAAGGCATGTATAGTTCAAAAACCACTCTGCAGATCACCGTACCCCTAGTGAAGCATGGTGGTAGTAGCTTCATGATCTGGGGTTGCTTTTTTATCAGAAGGAACGGGTTTTTACAAGCTCCAGTCAGTTTGGATCCAAGACCTTCAACTGCCCATATAGCCATATCAAAAACTGTGAATGCTAGAAAACAGCAGTCCAAGCAAACATCCAAATGAATGACTTAATATGAGGAAAAATAAAGTTTTGTCCAGAACTAAATCCAACAGAGAATCTGTGGAGCCATCTGAAGATGGCTGTGAACAACAGATGTCCTCATAATTTGATGGATTTTGGAAATGTTTTGCAAGATCGAGTGGGAAATTATTTATACTTAAACATGTGGGTGCTGCTGGACTCTTCCCAAAAAAGATTAAAGGCTGTTTTGAATCAAAATTTGCGTTAGCAAAGTTTCAGTTTAAGGGTGTGCTACGTTATGGAAATGGGTTATTGCAGCTGTTTTTATCCTAATAAATTATTGTATCAATTTAATTGTTCGGGATAGATGTCACAGTAAAGATTTAAACAGTTTACAGAAACTTACAAAAACTGGGATTTTAACAGGGGAGTGCACCTTTCTAGGATCCATTGTAGATTACCCCGACATGACCACCCAACCCACCCTCATCCTCCCTCTGTGTGGGCCTGATGCCATCAGCTGACAGCAGAGGGCGTGCCTCTCCCCTCAGCTGGCCCAGCCAAGCCACACTGACTACCTGCCTCTGTTCCTGTCTCCATGACAACCTGGATCCTGTTCTGCTCGCTGGGGCTTGACATTCAGAGTGAAGCCAGCGAAGGATGCAGGGGACTGAGGCACACAGCAGATGCTCTTCTCCCAGCAGGATGCTCTACTCTTCCCCACTACAGCCATGAAAGCTTGTCACATGGTGATCAGAGTCACCCCCCTACCCCTCCACCTCCACCCCCACCCCTACTTGGTCTGCATTTTTAACTTAATTTCTGCTCCCTGTAAATCTAAACGCGGACGTAGCAGTTACCTGCATGTGTGTCTCCCTCCTTTATGCGTGACTGGAACGCGTCTGTCCCAGTCCCGCAGCTGGACATGAATTAATCATGAGGATACAAGGCTTCACTGTTTCTATAACAAAGCTGTGACATCACCACATCACACGCAGACATGCAAGCAAAAGCAAACAAGCACACGTCAAGTACAAGCGCTTTTCCTTGGTAGCAGGCCCTGAAAAATAATCCTTATTCATAAACAAAGATTTCAGGTTTCAGTTTAGAAATTTAAATCTATTTTAAAACAGAAGAGGACTCTGTTGCAACCTAGAAGTAACATGAAGGTTATAAAATGGTTGTAAAATGTACTGCAATTCTTCATATAACCTATTAATAAATGACAGCACTGCACCTGTGCTGCGCTTTGTTTTTACAAGAGATAATCTAATCTTACAGTGATACATAAAGGAGTTACTTTTTCAAAGATGCCATGATGTTTTAGGCCACGCATTTCAAAACTCTGGTCCTCTCAGCTTAGCCTACATTTTGATAAAACCCCTCATCCTGAAAGATAAATGGAAAGACAGAGGCCTGCTGCTGTTCTGCACGGTTTTGCAAGGTCTGTTGCAACTGACTGCCTTTTTTTCTCCACACAACTGCCAGGCAGACATGCAGTGATAACAACAAACACTAACTGGTCGAACTGGAAATTGCAATCAATTTTCTTCCCTCGATGTCATTGTCCTCATTTTTCCTGGGCAACGCACAAACTGCAGCGTCATAATTTCCGATTGTTTAGACGGGAACGTTGTTGAAATCATGCCCCCACCTTCTCATGTGTCTGGCTCCATCCCACCCTCCTCCAGGAGCGGCAGAGCGAGGACAGAAGGACAGAAGAAGCGACAGCACCAATGCAAAGCCAGCCACACACTGACACCACTCATGCATGCAGATGTGAGGGATGATAGCTACCTTTGTCACCGGCGGCACCTCCGCGCAGCGCGCTCGGGCCCCGAACGAGGGGTGGTGGGAGGGGAGGAGGCGGACAGTTGTCAGCGGCTGGACCTCGATCACGCATTCGCCGCAACAGACCGGACCGCAAACCCGCACGAAAACGCCCCCGTGCCTTTGGTGATGCTGGCTCCGCCCACTCGTGTCAATCAAAGTGGGAGTGGGCGGAGTCTGAGTGTGCCAGCTGAGGTAGAGGTGGGTTATTATCTGCCTGCACAAAAACATAATTCAAATAGACTTTTATAAACCCGGCTTGCCTCACTTAAAATATATTTATATAAAAACATACCATGTTCATGTCCAATGTTAAGCCTGGAAAGATGGCCAGTACATCTCAGGTCAACACAGAGACATGCTGCTCAAACAACCATGTACCTGACATGCATAATTCTTCTTGCCTCAAGTCAATAACGCTAAGAAAAACACCACTTAGCAGGCGGCGAAGTATTTCTACTTTAGTTGTTGCAAAAAATTATAGACTAGACCCAAAGAAACGTTTTAATGTAAAAGAATGTTATCGAGGAAAGAAGTTTGTTCCTTTTATCTATCTATCTATCTATCTATCTATCTATCTATCTATCTATCTATCTATCTATCTATCTATCTATCTATCTATCTATCTGTCTTTTGGGAGACTTTCACATAAAAGACTTTCACACAAAAGATTATATCAGAATGAAAACAAACATGGCTTCTAAATGTTTTCTTTCATCAAAAATAAAATAGACATGTATCTATAAAATAATTCAGAAAAACATTTTAAGTATCACTCCACGTCACCTATTTATTTAGAAAAGAACACAAAATATCAGGCATTCTTTGCGGCTGCCAAAATAGCAGGGTCCTGTGTGAAAGGACCTCTCGGGGAAGTAAACAGACAAGAAGGCAACGATAATTAACAATGCAACTATCGACTTAGAGATTAAGTGTGTGAAGTGTCTCTGCGTGTAACAGGTTGAACTCTGTGGTCTGCAGGTGATGGCAGAAGATAATGAGCTGGAAAAGTGAGTAACTTTATCGCTGTTTATTCTCTGTTAACGTGAAACGGCTCGTTTTCGGGCTATTTTTCTTCCAAACCTCCGCTCCATTAGCAGCTGTTCACACCTGTCTCTGTGTAGTATTATCTTAGTGTAAAGAGTCCAGTGGCTGCCTCCATCCGCCTATACTGTGTGATTAAACGTCGGCTGATTCAGTGAAGCTCGTATGATCAGCAGCTCGGGGTTAAACGGGGTCACTGCCAGCTGTCATTTACTTCTCAGGATTTACTCCAACAGTTTTCTGTCAAAGATTCAACCCTGGTCCTCAAGGCTCTCTGCCCTGCATGTTTTAGACGCGTCCCTCCTTAAACACACCAGATCCAGATGATTGCAGTTCGGGGAAAGCCTTTTAATTAACCAGCCATCATTTTACGTCTTGTTCGAGGTCAGTTTCTCTTCACTCTTTGCATGACTGATTGTCCTCTGGATCCATCCCTCCACGCAGGCGCGCTGTAGAGGAGCTCCTCAAGGAGACTGATAGAGCCCGGGTGAGAGCAGAGACCATGGGCCCCACTGGATGGTGAGCTGAGCACCATGTATGAAACTGTGTTCTTTTAAGGTTTCAGTGGTTTGTCTAGATTTTTGCCTGTAGATGGTTTTGTTTCAGTGACACCCCCTAGATCCCATTCTCTTACTAAAGTATTCACACCCCTATAAACTCTTCCACATTTTGTCACGTTACAACCTCAAACATCAGTGTATTTTATTAGGATTTTATGTCATCAATCCACAGGAAGTAGAGCACCAAAAAACTAAAGTAACAGGAAATTTTAAATGGTTTTAATTTTGTTTTGCAAATTCTATTTGAGAGGTGCGGCATTAAGCCACCGTGAGTCAATACTTTGTAGTTACAGCTGCAAGTCTTTTGGCATACGTCTTTGCACATGTAGACACTGACATTTTTGACCATTTCTCTTTGCAAAATGACTCCAGCTCATTTCGATTTCAAAGGAAAGTATATGTGAACATCAGTTTTCAAATTTTGCTACAGATTTTCAATAGGATTTAGGTATAGAAAGGCGAACTTCCGATGGATCGCCCTTCATTTAGCTACATTTATCTTCACATCACCTATGGGCAGCTTACCTGTCCCTTCTCAATTATCTGCAGTAAGTGATGCTGCCACCACCGTGTTATAATGTGGGGATAGTGTTGTCTAGCTTGGTGTGCAGTGTTAGCTTTCCTCCACACAAAGTTTTTTGTAAGATAAACATCTCACTTTAGGTCTGATCTGACCAGAGCACCTTCTTCCACATGTTTGCTCTGTATTCTACAAAGCTTGTGGCCTTGTGGACAGGATTTTTTATGAGTTTCTTCTAACAATGGCTATCTTCTTGCTACTTTTACATAAAGGCTGGATTTTTTTGAGTGCACAATAGATGTCCTCTCAAAAGATTCTCTGTGGGTTTCTATTGCTCCTCCGCATGTACCATGGGCCTCTTAGCGGCTTCTCAGATTGATGCTCTCCTTGCCCAACCTGTCATTTAAGGTGGACAGCCATGTGTCAGTAGATTTGCAGTTGTGCCATATTCTTTCCATTTTTAGTTAATTGGGTGCTCTGTGAGAAACTAAAAGCTTGGGATATTGTTTATAACACAACACTGCCGTTAATATCTCCACAACATTCTCCCTGACCTGTCTGCTGCGTTCCTCGATCTTCATGATGCTGTTTGTTCCCTAATGTTCTCCAACAAACCTCTGCGACCTTCATGGAACGGCTGGTTTTATGATGGGATGAGATTACACACAGGTGGACTATATTTAATTAATTATTGAAGTTCTGAGGGCAATTGGTAGCCCTTCTTTTTTGGGGGGAAGTAAAGGGATCTGAACACATGTATATGCCACACTTTTCAGATTTTAATTGTAAAATGTTTCGATAGCCATTTATTGTTTTTTGTCTTTTAAATAATTATGTATTAATTTGAGTTGGACTTTAACATAACATACTGTACAGCCTGTGGTTGTAACTTAACAAAATGTGGAATGGATCAAGGGGTAGGAATATTAGAAGGCAAGGTTTGTTACTGGTGTCCTGATAAATATCTAGAATATCTAGCTGGAACCAACCTATGTGTGTCCCTTCAAGGTTAAAATGCCCTCTGCAGAGCACCAACAAGCGTTTTCTCCTCAACACGTTACGCTCCACGGACCTGCAGCGGCACTCGGATCTGTCCAGAAGCAGGAGCTCCAACAACACGAGAGGGCGCATAAGGAGCGGTTCCCAGGACAGACGGCATGACCGCAGCAGGTCGCCACCAACAGATCACAGAAGTAACGGAGGCCGCGCAGAGCGTCAACACTCTCCTCCTCCTCGAAGGGACGGCTGCACAAGCAGAGATAAAAGGCTGGAGAGAGATAAGGACGAGCAGCGCAGGCACAGGGCCGACAGAGACAAAAGACACAAGGATGAACGAAGCAGAGGCAAAGACAGACAGATACAGACTTCATAAGCAAACCGGTTCTGTTTAGGGAGCAGTGGTGGGTCACCAGACAGCACCATCAAAAGCTTGTAAGCTGCTCTCAGAAATGGTGATATAGAGTGTGTGGTCTTAGCAGGTTTTTTCTTTAAAGAGAGAAGTTTGCTAATTATCAGACATAAGTTTAAAAAGTAAATTATGTTTTACTGAATTTTTTTCCCCAAGTGTTTGGTAAGCTTAATGTAGATGTGTTTTGTTCTTTTTGTGCTTTTTCACAAAAATGTGAACAAATAAAAGCTCAAACTGCCTTTACATTGACATCTACCATAATTTTTCACTTGACTCATACTCTGGCGTTGCTGTTTGTTCCCAAGCCTCCATTATAATATCATTAAATTCTTCAGCCACTAGTCACACGGCATGGTGTTGACCCAAGCCATGCTGCTGTTGCCACAGAGTAAGCTCATTTTTATCACACGTCCAACTTTTTGTCAGGCTATCAAACAGTTTTGTTTGCTATAGGAGTTAAAAAAACAACATGCTTTTCTGACGCTTCTATACCCTCTGCTCAGGCATATCATCTACAGATTAATCAAACTTAATCTATTGCTATTTCGTTGTAATTCAGTTAGAATAAAACAAAAAAGACAAATATACACAAACACAAAATGGAAAAAACACCTCAAATCTGTGTAGTAATATATATATATATATATTATATATAGTGCAGAATTGTAATAGCAGTATGGCATTCTAACACAAAAGCTCCATCTGGTTATAAACACTCACTGGCCACTTGACGGGTACACTTGTTAGCCTTATAGCAAATCAACCAATCACAGTAACTCTTTGCATATAGGCCTCTAGATGTGGTAAAGCTGACTTCTTGAAGACCAAACCAAGCACCAGAATGATAAGAAATGGGATTTAAGTGACTCTGAATTTGCCGTGGTTGTTGGTGCCAGACTAACTGGTCTGAGTATTTCAGAAACTGCTTATCTGCTGGGATTTTACATACTACTATCCCTGTTTGCAGATAATTGTTTAAAAAAAGAGAGACAGACCTGTAAGTGGCAGTTGTGTGGGGAGAAAAATACCTTGTTGATGTCAGGGCAGAATGAGCCCACTGGTTCAATGAGATAGGAAGGCTACAAGTAGCCCCAATAAAGGCTTGTTACCACCAAGGTACGAGAAATTCCAACTCTGAGATGTTTTCTTGTACCAGTTGAGCATCGGTTAAATGCCACAATCTAACCAAGTATTGTTGTTCACCCTGTCCATCCCTTTATGACCACAGTGTACCCGTCCTCCAACGCCTGCTTCCAGCAGGATAATACACACTGTCACAAAGATCAAACCATAAACTGGTTTCTTGAACATGACTAATTCTCTGTACTTCAAATGGCCTTCACAGTCACCAGATCTTATTCCACCAGAGCACCTTTGGGACATGATGGAACAAGAGATTTCCATCATGAATATACAGCTGACAAATCTGTAGTAAGTGTGTGAATGCTTTCAACACCTTCTGGAATCGATGCCACAAATAATTATGGCATTACTGTAGCTAATAGGGGGACGTGTAAGGTGTTCCTAATAAAGTACCGGGTGAATGTTAGTACCTCTCAGAGGTGAACATTGAGTAAAATGGAGGCATACCTGTAGATGTATTTTAAAGCAAAACCTCAGACATGCTGCTTCCTTAGGAAATGTGATGGGAAAATAGAAATCAGCCAAAATATTAGGAATGATATTCAGACTAACCCATCTAGCACCAGTCAGGGATAAATACCTTATTTTTTTGGAGAAATGTCCTGGGGTCTGATGAAATGAAACTGAAGTTTTTGGCTACAATGACCACTGTTACCTTCAGAGGAAAAAGAAGGAAAACTGCAAACCTGAGAACACCACCGCAACTGTGAAGTATGGGGGTGGCAGCATCATGTTGTGTAAGTGTTTTACTAGAGGAGGGTGTTTTGCACTTTACAATGTTGACTGCAGAAGAAAAGAACACCGTGTGGAAATATTGAAGCAACAACTCCAAACATCAGTCAGGATATTAAAGCTTGATCACAAATTGGTCTTTCAAATGGCAGTGACTATAAGCATACCTCCAAATCAGTTACAAAGTAGCTTCAGGACAACGGAGGGAATATTTTGGAGTGGCCATCACAGAGCCCAGATCTTAGTCCCATTAAAGACAGTGGACAAAGACTGTGGTGAGAAGCTTGTAGTAAGAAACCTAAAACAGTTGGCCTTTAAATTTCCAGACGGATTAAAGGCTAAGGACTTCATCCCGACACATCATGGCACACTGACTTCCTTGTTTATCCTGTACAGGTATGTGTCCCTACATGGATATGCATGCCAGCTCTCCTAGAGTAACTGTCTTTCTCCTGGAAGCTCCTCCATGTTCTTGAGACTGTGCTGGGAGAAACAGCAAACCTTCGGGCAATGACAGGTATTGATGTACCATCCTGGTGCAGCTAGAGTACCTCTACAACCTCTGTATGGTCCATGTATCGCCTCATTCTACCAGTACTGACACTAACCCTGGTCAAATGTAAAACTACTAAAAAGCAATAAAAAACAATTAGGAGGGAGAAATGTCTGTGGCCTCCACCTGCAAAACTATTTCTGATTTTGGAGTCGTCTCATTGTTGCCACTTTAGTGCACTTGTTAATTTCATTAACACTAAAACAAGAACCCCCTCTACTACTGAACTGATCAGATCAATATTTCAGAAGGTAAACTGACCGGATATTATACTCTGATTAAAAAGTGTTCCTTTAATGTATTTTGAGCAGTGATTAATCTAGAGGTAAATTTCTAAAATAGGGCAGTTTTTCAGGACAGCAGAGGGACATTTACTACAGATCTTCTTATGCTGTTTGTATCTTTTCCATCCATTTGTCTTTTTATTGTTCCCACAGCTTTACAGGCAATGAAAGCTGCCACTCTCTGCTATCACAATTACCTATCTCATCTCACGACCCAGATCTGTTATGGCTCTGTTAAGTCTCATCATCCCTCCTGTTGCCCCCTTAAAATTGCCGGGGAAGTTATCTTGAATGCGTTCAAAGCACATCATGCTTCATAAACCACATTGTGGAGAATAGCCTGAGTTAACAGTTTCCTTCCTCTTTGCAACAATAATCAAATAGAAATGCCATTAAGTCATATTGCAGGTGGGTGATGTGTATAGAACTAGTTTACTTGAACTTTATTGCATCGCAGAGTGCCCCCATTAAGATACCGTGGAAAGTGCCATAATTGCATTTGAAGATCTCAGTGAGAAGTCTATTGATGCTGCACACACCGTCAGAGTCAAAGGAAGTTTGCACAGGGATTTTTTGCATGAAAATTAATATGTCTTAAAGTATTTGTAACATCGCGGTTTTAAAGCGTGCAGGTTGTGGAGAAACGTTCCAGGCAGAATGTAGTTAATTGAGTTCAGTTGCTCTCTCCAACTTAATTGGCTTACAGCGAGAGCTGATGTTTAATGGGGCGCACACAGACACGCGCACACAGGGCCACGAGAGGCTAATGGCCAGCAAACACTGCGAGAGTGCGCCGGCCGCAGCAGCTCTGTTTGTTGTCGCCAAGGGCCCTTGTCCATGTGGAGCTGCGGAGTGAAAATGGTGTTAAATGATGCATCTAGAAAATGTAATGGATACAGGTTGAACACCAGACAGGGGTGACATAATGGTGGTGGAAAATAGGATATCTTGAGCTTTCCAGTGAGCTTTCAAGACAGCTGTGGCCGTTTTACCAGGTCTCTTTATCTCAGAGGTCAAGCAACGTTTGCACCCATACACATTGTTTTATCAGGCCCACTGCTCAGAGATATACAGATTAATTAGAATATCATTGAAATTTTAATTTATATCAGTAATTTAGTTTTAAAAAAGTGATATTCATATATATTTCTTACACCCTGGGAGATATATTTTAAGTAGCCTATTCATTTTCTGGTAATTGGGAAGATTTCGGGTTACAGCTGATGGCAAACCAAGTTCAGTTTTTCTTAAATTAGAAAATTACATAGGACCAATAAAAATTACTTTTTAATACAAAATGTCATCTTATGGTCTACAAAATGGGCAATACTGTCGACTTGTTCAGTCAACAGTCAATAACATGTCTACAAGCAGGTTAAGCCACAAAAAGTCATTGCTAAAGAAGACGGCTGTTCACGGAGTGCTGTATCCGAACATATTAGTGGAAAGTTGAGTGTTTTATCAAGTCTAACATCACTTCACTGACAAGCTTTATAGAGATGCTGATTTCATTTTCCAGCAGGACTTGGTACCTCTCCACACTGACTAAAGTACCTCACATGCTTTAATGACGATCGTATCACTGCACTGGACACACATTTCAGATGGCAGAAGACCTGGGACTGGGGCAGGGATTTACCTTCCAGATGGGTAAATATTCCTCACTGTTATGTTTTAGAAACAAGTCTAAACTTATTTGAGGTTTTCTGCTTTCTTACATTCGGACATACAGACATTTTTCAATGCTTTTAATTGGTTAAATGTAATATTCTACATGTCTAAGTAACTGAATGTTGGGTTTTCATCAGCCTTTAGCCTGAAAAATCTAAATTAAAATAAATATATACTTAAAATATGTCACTGCATGTGTAACAAATCTTTATAACACACGAGTTTCACATTTAAAAAAAATAGAATCACTGAATTAAGTTTTTAATGATATTGCCAAAAGTTTGAGACTGAATCATTTTTTGTGTCCTATGATTTAATAGTGTGCTTAGTTATCAAGGACAGGAATGCACATATCACAGTCATTCTGACTCAGTTGCATCAAAAGAGTTTCAAGGGAAATGATATTGCTGCTAGCAAGACTGAACCCAAATCAATTATTGAGCAAGTTCAAGTGATAAGTTTTTTGATGTGAAGAAAGCTTCATTGCACCCAAGATAGACCACCAAGGACCACCTCCTAAAGAGGGTGGTATCAACCAAGAGAATGGGATACCACCAGTGCAGTGCTAGCTCAAGTATGGCAGCAGACACGTGTGAGTATGAGGCAGAAACCTGCAGTCACTGATACAGGACACAAATGTACAGCTAGGTTTTGTCCCACAACAGTTCTGACTAAGCTATGTTGACACATTGTAGTATGTTGATGTATTTCTCAACGAAAGACTTTGACAATTATAAAATGTTTTTTAATGGATACCATAGAAACATCTCACAAAAAAGATCTATTAACACTGAAACAGTGACGTTTAAGAAAACATTTCTATCATGTGAAACTGTACGCATGTGGGCCTACATGTGATTTTCTGTTCTGACTGTTACCTGTGCAGATGCCACAGAATCACCTGCTCTCTTGTCTGGGGGAATAAATAAGTGGATGCAGGTAAACGTTTTATTTGCAGAGCGGCACTGATTTACGCGCGCTTTTCAGAATCTCCTGGAAACTGGCCGCTGTCGCTCTCCCGTTTTGTGCAAACAGTGAAACCAATGGCTTGGCGAGCCGCAGTGTCACATGGTGTCAGAGTGACACACCTGTGCGGAGTCTGCGGGGGCCTTGCAGTTGCGCCACAGGTGCGTAGAGCTGAAGGTTCACGCAGTGGCAGGATCGCAGGTACGCAGCCTCGGGTCCTCTCCAGCCATGAATCGGGAAGACCCCTTCTACCCCTCTCAGGTGTTTAAAGACTCCTGCGCTTACCAGAGATCTCCAGGTGATGACTACAGCCCGCCGCCCTGCCTCTACATGAGCAGGCAGGTGCACTCCGTGTACACGCCGCCGTCCATGGGGAACCTGGAGCAAGCCAGCATTCCCGACATCGGTCCTGCCGCTTTCACCTTGCCCGACATGCGGGAGATTCCGGGCGTGCCGCCGCTACACCACCAGCAGGGGTTCCAGCAGCAGCCTACACTCCAGTCTCCAGGTTATTTAGAAGCAGGAGAGCAGAGTAGATATCACCTCCCTTTTCCCTGGATGAAGACCACTAAGTCCCACTCACACACATGGAAGGGCCAGTGGACAGGTAAAAAAAACCAAAATTAACACATAAATCGGTGAAAGTAAATAAATGTGTCTGATTCTTTAAAGAGCCACATATTGAAATCAGATGGACGTTTTACGTGATTTGGTCAAAGCACTGCTGAGCTGCAGCTGACTTTCTGAGGCCTATAATGACCTAATGGGTTTTAAAGAGGCTTTTTAGTTTTATAATATATATATATATAAATTATATATATATATATATATATATATAATATATATATATATATATTTTTGGGGTGTGTAATACTCAGATTGCTATTTAAAGTTTGCTGGGCCACGACTTTAGATAAACGAAGACCAGATCAACAGAAGCAAAAATTCAGCTAATGTGGATTACGTGTGAGTTTATTTTAATCCTCCATCTTCAAGGCTTTTGAGATCATCTTTTGGAATGGGTTCCGGAAGTTATTAAAATTAGATTTGAATGAAGGGTGGTGAAAACAGCACGTAGACAGGTGAAATAGGTCTGAATCCGTCCAATACAGCGGATGAGCCTGTCAGTAAGTAGGAAGTAAAACACAATTAATATGATTTATAACTAAGATTTTTTTTTTTTTGCAAAAAACTGTTTTAATGAGCTCGTGTTTCTTGTCAAATTGCCCATACTAAAGTTGATAAGTTTGAGAAATCTAAGAAAACGTTCAGTGCACCATTGACTGCTTACGGTTCTTTGCAAGAACTTTGATTTTATTTACAAGTGTAGCAAGTCATAATAATATGTAGGTATTGTTACTGATATTGGTTATATGAGTCATAACATGCAGAAACCCGCTTTTTAGACAGCAAAAGGCAGCAAGAAAAAAAAACTTAAATTTAATAAATGATAAGCTAATTAATCTCTTGGATTTTCGCGTCATTACAAATTAAAAACCCTAACCTCAAAAATACATTAAAGCTGAAATTGTTAAAATGTCACATAGTTCCCATTTTCATGTATTTATTTAGTTTTAAATAAATTAGATTTTATTTGGATGACACTGGCCTTGACATTTATTTTATAATAATGAATTTAATGTTTATTTTCTGTTGCATGGCCAACTTATATCTCTGGGGTCATTTATCATAATTTATTATTTTAAGTCAACTTTTAAGTTTTACCCCAAACCAATTAAAAGTCATATAAAAGTGGTTTAAAGATTAATTTTTAAAAATTACATGATATAAAAGGCTGGATCTGTTTCTGTTTTCCAGGGTCTTACGTGATAACCGAGGCGGAGGAAAACAAGCGCACGCGGACCGCCTACACGCGCGCCCAGCTGCTGGAGCTCGAGAAGGAGTTCCTCTTCAACCGCTACATCTCAAGGCCGCGGCGCGTGGAGCTGGCGCTGACCCTGAGCCTCACCGAGCGCCACATCAAGATCTGGTTCCAGAACCGGCGCATGAAGTGGAAGAAGGAGGAGGACCGGAGGAGGGCCAGGGGGTCAGAGCCGGATCAGGACTCCTCAATCACCTCTGGGGATCAGGGAGAGACTGCAGGGGCAGGGGTGTCCTCCACGAACGGACCTCAAACCAGCACACCCCCTGTGTCCCCGCTGCACGGCCACACGCTGTCCGCGTCGGAGTCTAGAGAAACCGCATAGACCTGCTGCACCACTCTCTCTTAATCGGAGTATATAAGAAATCATTTTTATTATGCTGAGCAAAGATAACTCATTTCTTATACAGCCATTTAAGAGACCTGTCAAGATTCTCTCATACATTCTAGTGGTTTTTAATATGGGCATTGTGGCTCACCACCCAAGGCACCATTCATTGAGGGAGCAGAAGAACTCAAAGAAAGAATTGTCATATTTGGCTTTATTGCGTTTTTACTTGTACAGACAATTGAAAGTGCTCCCAGTCTGTCTGCCTGCATGTTTGTCTATGCTTGTCAATTTAAAATCAAGTTTCAGACAAAAAACAAAAAGGCAACAGGTTGTATGTGTACATTCCGTATATCAGCATCCACTTTTGTATATAAGTTTAAATCATGTGCACATTAATTATACAGTTCATATAGTTTGAAATAAAACCTTTACAACTATTGTTATAGCATAGCTCTCAGTGACGTGCGGTTAAACTGGGACAGAGAATTAAGAGCTTAGAGCCTCACAGTCTAAGATTTCTTAACTTATTTCGGAGCCCGCCGTCCAGAGAGTCTAAAAAGGCATTGGTCAGACCCACCGGCCCGGCAGGACTTCTTCACCTCCTCGATGCCGCGCGCCATCTCCGCCGCTGCCGACTCCCGTTCTTTTGGCAAGACGCCTCTGGAGCAGCTCGCGCAATTAGCGCACGTCTTGTTGGTCGTCCGCGCGCAGATGACAAACGGGAAGCCGAAGCGCCGCTTGTACTCCTCCCGTTTTTCAGCCGCGGTACACCCCTTATGTCGATTGCCCTCCGTCTTGTAGCTCCGCGCGTCCATTTCACCACGCGCTCGTGGCCTGCCCCTCCTGGGACTCCCCGCGCGTCAACGTTCGCCGTGTGGACGATCATCTTGCCCGCGAGGTCCGGGTGACATCTGAGGATCCCCTCTTTACCTGGACACGCGTGACGAGTCGTTATATTGCCCTCAGTTTGGATACAATAAGACAACGGTCTCAAGTGCTTACAATATACACCCCAGATACAACTCGCCCCCTTTAACCTCCCCACCGGACTCTGGTGACGCAGCATCGATGCAATGAATTCATTAACTTTGGCTTCTAAAGCATTTAAGCTTATAAAGGGCCGAACTGGTCAACTCCGCGTGCCTGGTTTACAGAGGATTCAGTTCTCCCACCCAAGTTTCCAAACAACTCATTCCCATCATAAATCCTCATAAGAAAGAGCATTTACCGCTGAAATGTCCATGCTTTTGTGGGAACAGTTTTTTTCTGTTTGGTTGTATGGGGCTCAGTGTTTATGCACCCCCCTTCTCGGTAACGGGGACAACCCGCCTCGGCAAAACAGGTTTTTAAACGCCATCTGCTGGGACATTCACTGTGCAAATATTCTAGGATCTCCACCCAGCGACACCTAGTGGCTAAAGAACACAGAGCAGGACAGGATCTGCAGGACTCTATCCACACCAGTGGTCTTAAACTCCAGTCCTCAAGAGCTACTATCCTGCCATTTTTTAATAAACACCTGCTCCAACACACCTGAATCAAGTAAATTGTTTATTACCAGGCATCTGCAAAGCTGGGCGAAATGATGAGGAGGTAGTTCAGACATTTGACTCAGGTGTGTTGGAGCGAGGTTGCATCTAAATGTTGTTCCTCAGTAGCTCCTGAGGACTGGAGAAGGAGACCTCAGATATGAGACATTACAATTCCAGCCTCCCCCAGGCTTCTATGTCTTAGGGTTGTGTCATGCGGTTTAAGTGCAAAAGTTAGGTCCTGAATCACCCAATCTTGGCCTCGAGTTAACTTTAACACAGTTTTTTTCTTCCAGGATTGCCCACTTTTTCTGCTCCTATCATCTTGCCCTTCAGTTCTCTTGGACCTGATTCCACCGTCCCTTATGCTGTAAGAAATAGCTCATCTCCCACATCATGGTGCTGCCACCACTACGTTTTACCATTGAACAACTGTTGTTAGGCCCCCTGTTTGACGTGTACCGGTCTTTACTGGGTTTTGTCACAACACTTTTTTTAGCATTGTGCATCGTAGGCTAACCCCCAAAGTTCAAAGGCTCTCCATTCGGATCCTCGTTGTAGTGTGTTTACCTCAGCCTTCAGATTGTTTTGTTAGCTTTACACGATTCTGTTTACATACAAAACCCTCCCAGGATAACGGTATTTATACTGAGATTAAATTACATATAGGTGGACTCAAAAGTAAGTAACTTCTTAGCAGAAGTTTTATTTAGAGTTATTGTGTAAAAGGGGCTGAATACCAATGCACAACACACCTTTCAGATTTTTTATTTATAAAGCAAAACTTTAAAACCGTGTGAGATTTTCCTCTCACTTTACAGTTATGCACTACTTTGTGTTAGTCTCATAAATCCTTATAATTTGACACTCAGGTTTGTAGTTGTAATGTGACAAAATAAAAAGTTCCAGGGGCAGCAATACTAATCAATGATTTTTGTGTTTTACTCACAATATAAAGTACAAAATTGTGAAGAATATTGTGAAAGGCCGATCAACTGAAGATAAGTCAACTGTGTCAAGTCTATTTTTCTCCCTTTCATAAAAGCATTGCTTTCTACTAGTGTTAATCTGCAGTTGATTATATTTAAGGTTTCTCCATTTTTTGTCCTCTTGCCTGTGGAAAATGAATGTAATCAGCCTTTATGATCTTCATAGCACATTGAGGAAATCTAGTGTTGTGTTAAACTACATAAGCTTCATAAATCAGTTTCAGAATCTATCAAAATCAATCCGAAGGACGAATGTTTAATGTTCCTATCGAACAATCTCTGTTAAAAATAGAAGAAAGTAGATTCCTGTAAGATTCTCAGGGTTTAAGATTTATTTAAGATCAATGTAAAGACAAAACATGAACGAAATCAAGAGTCAACAAGAATGTTCAGAATCAAATGTATTTCTCTACTTTATATTATTTCAATAATTATTAACTGTATAAAAAGCAAATAAACATTAAATCTAAACCTAACACAAAGCACTAATGCTACTCAATCTACACACTAAATGTAACAGAAAGAGGAATTTAATTAATCAGGAATTAATATTTAATAGTAGTATCTAAATGATTAATTTATCAGGAGCTTGGAAGGTTTTTGGCCCAATTCTGATGAAAATTTTCCTAAGAGGGAAAACAAGGAAAGATACTGGGTCCACTCTTCAGAACCACATGGAGTTATTTCACTTTTTAGTACCAGATTTAGCTTCAACAGAACAGATAGAGTGCTTTACTGTTATGGAACCACCTTGTACATCTGGAGGCATGTGGTTCTGAATACCTGCCTCTCAGCTTGGATGACAGGGGAGTCCTGCTTGGGATTGTGCAGAAAAACTTAAAAATGTTTGATGCCGACAAGAGAATTTGCCAAAAATAGTAAAACCTGAGCTTGTTGATCACTTCATCCTAGGGTTGTGGACCACAGTTCTTCCTCTCCTCCGGATTACGGGTGTCCTAGTCAGGTGGAGGCGAAGGACCAACCAGATGCAGACTTGGGTCTAGCTCTCAATATTGACCTTTAAGGACTATATCGTCCAATTTGTCTAATAAACATTAAGGTGTCAGAAAATCCTTCTAAGCTCCAAAGATAATCTAAGATAAATTAATCACTCTAGCACGTTATTTCAGAACTGTTGTATATAATAAACCATCAGTAATCACATGTAAAATTTTGACTAATCATGACCATATTTTAATTAATTACTTTCAAGTACGTTTAGGTCCTATTAATTAGTTTTAATGTTTTCACATTTTTACTAAAATCTCTTTATCAGAACCAGGGCTACATATGTTCATACTTCTGTATACTTTTGTCTGCTTGTGTGTATTTGATGTCAAATTCAATTCAATTTAGTTTTATTTAAATAGCGCCTTTTCACAACACATGTCGTCTCAAGGCACTTCACAAAGTCAATTCAATCAAATCATACAGATTTTAAGTCAGGCACATTAATTCCAAATAATCCTAACTATCAAACAGTGCAGTCGGATGCAGTTATTTATTCAAATTGGTTAAAAAGTTTTATCTAACCCTATCTATCTAGACTTCAAATTAAGTCTATCTAGAACTTGCTGTATTTTCCAGTTAACTCTTGAATAGTTTGATTCAGACAAATCATTTAACAACTCTCAAAGTCACATACCCATCATGTTTTTGACCTCAGGACAACACCAGGGATTTACTTTGACCGGATGAGGGATGATCTGGTCTAAATCCAGTTAAAATGATTCATATCCGAGCAAGGCAGCCCTTTGCTACAAAACTGATCATTATTAAACACAGCCTAATTTTCTCTGCTGCTCTACAAATCCACACTCTGAAATTTCAGCGTGGGATTCAAGCGCGTTTAAATCGGTGTGAAAATGAGTGAACAGTCATTTTTCTGCCATACCATTTTATAAATCAGGACCTAAAAGGGTATAGTTTATGTTGGTACAGTTTAGGTTGCAAGTCAAACTACAGGGGTTGGACAATGAAACTGAAACACCTGGTTTTAGGCCACAATCATTTATTAGTATGGTGTAGGGCTCCTTTTGCGGCCAATACAGCGTCAATTCGTCTTGGGCATGACATATACAAGTCCTGCACAGTGGTCAGAGGGATTTTAAGCCATTCTTCTTGCAGGTTAGTGGCCAGGTCACTACGTGATACTGGTGGACGGAAAACGTTTCCTGACTCGCTGCTCTCCAAAAACACCCCAAAGTGGCTCTATAATATTTTAGACTCTGGTGACTGTGCAGGCCATGGGAGATGTTCAACTTCACTTTCATGTTCATCAAACCCCCAATCTTTCACCAGTTTGCTTCTCTGTGTGTATTGGTTGCATTGTCATCCTGATACATGGCGCACCGCCTTCAGGATACAATGTTTGAACCATTGGATGCACATGGTCCTCAAGAATGGTTCGTTGTAGTCCTTGGCAGTGACGTGCCCATCTAGCACAAGTATTGGGCCCAAGGGAATTCCATGATATGGCCCCAGCCCAAACCATCACTGATCCCACCCCCATGCTTCACTCATGGCATGCAACAGTCTGGGTGGTACGCTTCTTTGGGGCTTCTCCACACCGTAGTAACTCTCCCTCGAATGTGGGGAAAAACAGTAAAGGTGGACTCATCAGAGAACAATACATGTTTCACATTGTCACAGCCCAAGATTTGCGCCCACCTTGCACCATGAAAACCGATGTTTGGCATTTGGCCTTCCTCCCCCCATGAGTGACCAAAAGTTTTGGCAATAGCAGCCTGGCCGTGTATATTGACCCTGTGGAGCTCCCGACGGACAGTTTCTGGTGGAAACAGGAGAGTTGAGGTGCACATTTAATTCTGCCGTGATTTCGCGCAGCCGTGGTTTTGTTTATGTGTTTTTGGGATACAATCCGGTTTAGTCGCCTTCTTCATCCGAAAATACATCCCTTTTTCAGACAGCTTCCTCTGTGCATCCACAGTTAATCCTGTTGGATGTCGGTTCGTCCTTCTTGATGGTTTGCTGACATTACCTTGGATACTGTGGCTCTTGATACATCCACAAAGACTTGCTGTCTTGTCACAGATGCGCCAGCAAGACGTGCATTCACCAACAATTAGTCCTCTTTTGAACTCTGGTATGTCAACCTTCAGATTGTTGTGTGCATTTCAATATTTTTGGCAAAACTGTGCTCTTACCCTGCTAATTGAACCTTCACACTCTGCTCTTACTGGTGCAATGTGCAATCAATGAAGACTGGCTACCAGGCTGGTCCAATTTAGCCATGAAACCTCCCACACTAAAATGACAGGTGTTTCAGTTTCATTGTCCAACCCCTGTATATCCTAATGTCTTATTGTCCAAAGACAATAATACTGCTAGAGAAGTATGGAGGGTTCTCAGGATACAAAATTAATGTAATAAAAACACAGATTTTATCAATAAATTATTCACCACCACAAGAGATTATGGAAAAATATAAGCTCAAGTGAATTGAAAAGTATATAAAATATTTAGGTGTAAGTCTCACAAAAAGAATCGATATGCTCTATATACACAGCGCACAAAAATAAACCAGCGTATTAGAGAAGACTTGGTCAGGTGTTGGTTTGGATCTCAGAACAAGAACAGAGACAATTAAGATAAATATTCCACCAAGACTCTCGTTTTAATCCCACAAAAACTATTGATGGAATGGGGTAATTGGATATTCGAGGTTCCTATGGGGAGGCAAGACACCCAGGATTAGATATAAAACTCTTCAGCTCCCAAAAGATAAAGGAGGTTTGGTTCGACCAGCATTTTTATATCGCACAAATTAGACCTGATATAGGCTACTGGTGTAATGATGAACATGTTTATAAATGGAAAAGCCTAGAAATAGGTATGAAAGATATAGAACTAAGGAACTTAACAAAACACAAATAATAATTGGGTAAATTGGGAAATCTATTGGTGGTTTATGGATATAAACTAGAGAATGAGGCAAAGACTCTGAGCTGGTTTGCATTTGACTCAAGTTCCATATCTGGTACTCATGATAAAGGACTTAAACAACAGGCCAATAAGGACCTCACAGAGGTGTCTCAGGTGGTTAAAAGGAGTTTCGAAAACTTGAGGGAACAATTTGGACCGGAAGATCATGAACAGTTTCAACATTGACAACATATGGATTATTTTGAACATTTTACAGAGGTCTGATGGCAGGGAAAAACAGATCCTCTCTATACATCAAATAAAAATGGGACAAAGACCTGAAGGAGCAAACAACTGAGGAAGAATGGTTAAATATAAGTAAAACGCATATGTAAACCTACTGATCATCCTAATGTCTCATCCGTTTACAGCCTTTGTTCTTTTCCACTATTTTCCCGTGTGGGTTTTTATTGTCCGTTGTTTGAATCAGTTAGCCATCAGCTGCTGATCTGAAAACCTCATCCATGTGGATAGACTCATCGCTGTTCATTGTTGTTTCCATGTTCCAAGTTAACCCAAAGCTGTGATTATCCCCCCCGTTGTCCACCAATTGCTGGTTTGATCTTCATTAAAAATCTGTGTTCATTCTTTATAAATTGATCCATTTTTGCATTTTACTCTTATTAATTTATCCTTTTTGTAGTTTAGTGAGTGTTCTAGTTAGGTGAAAAGTTTGTCGGGCCTGAGTAGTTCGGTTGTAAGAGGAAATTATTTTGTTTAAAAATGTTTGCGTTGATAAAGAAAAGGTGTTTGTGTTTACTTTGCATAAAAGTGATATTCTGTCAAATAAAGTTGGTGCTCGTATCACCCTTTTTGATTAGTGGTTTGATAATACAGTTACATTTAGCGTGATTCTGGCTAATATTGACTAAAATGACAATTTATTAACTATAATTATTAAGTGCTGGTAGCCCAATAATCACAGTCCCATAGTGTACTTATATCAATTTGTTGTGAATGATTGTCGTTGGGAATTATAAATTATGATTTTTAATAATAATTTTAAATAAATATTTTGACTATTATGACTATTTTTAATCAAACAGTGTCTTGTTTCATATTGGATATAATCTGTATGGTATACACAGAAATTAGAAGAAAGGGGGAGGAGTTGCAATGTATATCAGTGCAGCTCTGTAATGTAGAATCGTTAGCAATAGAACAGTTATTGTGGATGTGACGGAAATTATAACTGTACAAACTATAAACGAAAAAACTAAAAATGTGGAGATCAGCTGTGCGTATCGATCACCAGGTTCAAGTGTGAAATAATTTACTGATAAAATGTTCGAGTTATTTGACAGAAACAGAAATAAGCAAATGTTCCTTCTTGGAGATTTCAATATAGACCATGAAAATCTGAAAGACTGAAAAGTAAATAGTGATTTCATCAGTTCAATGTGTAGTTTAAGTCTATTTCCATTGACTGATAAACCAATTAGAATTATATCACAGTGCAACTCTCACTGATAATATTTCCACTAATGTAATGAATAGAAAATTAATGAGTGGGGTCTTGATAACAGATGTGAGCGACCATCTACCTGTTTTACAGTTTACAGTGACTATTATTGCAGCAAAGGGGATATTGCAACTGTGAAAACAAAAAGAAATAGACACAAAAAAGCCTTATAAAAGTTGAAATATGACTTGAGATAAACAAAGGTGGGATGCAATATATATAAATGATATAATTTGTTATTAACAAACCATGGATGGCAAAATGATTAAGAAACACCTGTAGGAAGAAAAATTATTAATATAAATGTTTCTTAAAATTAAGAACAAAAGAGGCTGAAGAGAAATATAAAAATATGTTTAATTTATCCTTTTCAGGAGATTCCCTCAGAATATGAAAGTAGCCAAAGTTATCCACTTTATAAAAATAGTGACAAACATTTTTTTTCAAATTATCGACCTATATCTGTACCTATATCTGTACCATATCTGTAAAATCCATTTTCAGAAATTATGAGAAATTATTTGTTGACAGATTAGATCATTTTATCAATAAAATAATATTCTATCTAGTAATCAGTGTGTTTTCGTAAAAATTCATTTACCACCTTCCAATGGCCCTTTTAATGTATATGCTGAAGAAATTATCTGCTGGAATAGATAAGAAACTTTATTGTGTAAATATATTTTTTTGTAGACTTAAAAAAAAGCTTTTGATACCATTGATCACAATACACTGCTTGAAAAGGTTAAGTAAATATGGGGACTATTAGAGGACTTGCCATATAAATGGGTCTCTAGTTAGTTAGAAACAGAAAACAGCTTGTACAGATAATACAATGTTAGATCTGACCTACAATATATAATATGTGGAGTACTCCAGGGGTCAGTTATTGAACGATAACGTTTTTTTTTATTTTTATGTATCATAGTACCTAGCTCACGTTCCTAGACATCTTCAACAGTATTCTCTTGCAGATGACACTTTTTTCTATTCTGTTGAAAAATTTTACAAATGTGTTGGATGTAGTTAAGGATTTGAGTAGCATAAAAACATGGTTGAATATAAAATTTAATTATCAATGACTATGGAAAAAAAAACTACATGATATTTAGATATAGAGTGATTCCTACAGATGTGTTGATTGATGTTCATGGGGTTGTGAGCGTGTGAGAGAGATCAAATTCCTGGGTGTTATTCTTGATGAAAACATAAACTGGAAACCACACATCAACAATTTAAAGATAAACATATGAAAGAAAATTTCATTATTGTATAAAGTGAAAGACTCATTGAATGATGAAGCATTGTTGATATTATTTAATTCACTGATTGTTCCCTATTTGACCTTTTGCCTATAAAGCGTATACATATTCTATTTATATTTTGCGAAAAAGAGCTGTTAGAATTATAAGCAGAAAACGTTACAGAGCTCCAACAAATCCATTGTTCTTCAACTTAAAATTAATGAAATCTCACGATTCGGTGGACTTATATTCTGCTAGATATGTACATAACAGTATATTACCAGCATGTTTGCAAAAAGATTTATTAAAAGAGATAGCGTTTATAATTTGAGAAGATTAGAGATTTTTCAAAAACCTAAAGTCAGAATTAAGCAAATTGAACATTGTATTTCTGTTTATGGAATAAATCTGTGGAATAATCTGTCTAAAGAAACCAAAGAGAGTGGATTAATTTTTACTTTTAAGAAAATAATAAAATCTAATATTCTTTCAAGGTACAATGAAGTACATTAATTCAGTAGAGCACTGTATCATTACAAAGATAATGTGTTTTTTTTTCTTTTTTTTGCTTGCTTTGTGTTTAAAGATATATCTCTATATGGATGGCCTATTGTATAGTTGCTTATGGTATAGTGAATTGACTTGAGAGAAGGGGTAGGTTATAAGATTATTTTTCTCCAAACTACTCCTTTTCATTCAAAACTTGTTTATGTCAACATGTGACATGTTCATTTTAAATTGTAAATGAATAGAATAAAATAAATGAAATAAGTGTTTTTTAAAAGTAATGCAATAGTTAATTTCCCTGGTAATTAGTTACTTTTGTATTATTGTAATTCAGTCACCAACTCAGTTACGTTTTTGAAGAACTAACTAGTAAGTATAACTAATTACTTTTTAAAGTAACTTGCTCAACACTTATAAACAGTAAAGCAAATCATGAGTCTAAACAAAAGAATAAACTAACAAAAAATGATAATGGACACAGGGAATGAACTGAATACAAAACCTTAAAACATAACAGCAAGGCAATTGTCAAAAATAGACACAGAAATAAAATCAGATTAAGTAAAATACCTGATAATTAAACAATAATAGCCATACACAATATAATCAGTAAAAAAAAAGCATTCTGGCATTTTTTTTAAACAGCACTTTTTTTGTTTGGCAAGCCAGTTTCTAAACCATTCTCTGAGTGCAAGCAAAGCATTTCTGATTCTTCTTTGAGCTGTGTTGAAGAAACCTGCAATTCTGGTTCTGGTTGTTTGTAATGCAGACACAACTGCTCCTCTGTGTTGGTGTAAAAAGTGTAACATTATTCTGTAGGTTCTTCCAAAAGTAGCTCCAGCATATCTGAAAATCCTTCGTGGCCATGTCAAGATCTGACCAATAAAATGGTGTCTCTGAGGTTTTGGTTCGAGTTCACCCCTGGATATTTGCTGGTCATCATCGTCTCTGTCTCTTTGAGGCTGAACCAGAAAAAGAGAAGCACACAAAAGGTCAGAAAGAGAGTTGTTTACCAGCTTCCCTTGTTTCAGATTTCGCTTTTGTATCAAAGTCAGCCTGTCAAATTTCTGTTGGCGGTCGTCCCTCGGGTTTCTAGTCTCTGCTGCAGTTTGCTAGTCCTCCAGCTCTCCAGAATTTTCACCTACTTTAAAAGAAGATGAAATGACCTCCATAGCATTCATTTGGGATTTGTAGGTAATAACTGGGTTTTTTTTTTGAACCGTGTTTGAGAGAGTAACACTTACCCTCTGTTAAGGTCTGTGCTACAGAGGAAACCTGAACGCAGACAAGCAGGCAGCATGACGGTAGCTGACTATAGGCTTTAATTAACGAAAACTCACTCTTAGAAAAGGCAGGAACAAAACAGAAGCAGGCTGGCTTGACAGGCATGGCATGGTCCACAAAACAAGACATGAGTGGAGACACAATGATTCCGCAATGACTAACAGAACAGGTGTGTATATATGGAGTGAAAACCAGGTGGAGCAAGACAGATTGACAAGGTTCAGGTGAACCGGATAAAGATGATTAACAGAACGTGGCTGGAGCAAGAACAGAAACTCTTGAAAACACAAAAAAAAAACTAAAGCATGACCAGAACCAAAAAAAACCAAAAAACTTGACAAAACATGAAGACTAAAAAAAAAAAAACCAGAAAAAAAAATAAAAAAAACATTTTCAAAAACGTGAGAAATATAAGAAAAACAAACAGAAACATGATTCAAAACCTTAACTGTGAAAAACATAAAGAAAAAAACAGAAATCAAAAACCAAACAACCCCAAATCATAACACCCTCCTGGCTGTGTGTACAACCCGGTTTACGCAGGAAGAATGTGTCTCAGAAACTCATGTGTCACAATGCTTGGCTTTTGCATAACTTTGAAACACACCATTTGATCACAGCAGGAAGGAGAAAGGTCTTCATCTTTTGGTATGTTATGTATAATTTTAACTAAGTGAAAATCTTAGTTAAAAGTTGATCCAGAGTGTCCTTCAGGGATATTTGCCGGTTCTGCATCCAGTGTCTCATGATCCTCACTGGCTGGTTCTTCGTACCTTTGAGAAAAGTTAGTAGCCTCAAAATTTTTAAGCATCTCTTCATTCAAATTCCTCTTGGTCGTCATAAATGGATGATCTTGCTGCTTGTTGTAAATGCAGAGCGATCCTCTTAAAGTGTGCAAGCAATCGTTCATCAAGATCCTGGGTGCCCTCACAACGTTTCTGGCTCTGCCTTTTATATGCTGCAGGTGGGTCTAAAGCTCTTTGACATTTCCCTTCTGCAGCTGGTGTAGAGACAGAAACTTCACCTGTGTTTAGAGAAAAATTGTCCACCTTCTTTTCCATGGCAGCTTTGGTTCTGTAGAAAAATAAATGCCTTATAATTAGTAGCTAATACTAAGATATATTTGGGACTTTGCTGCTTATAGATTGATTTTTATTAGGAGTTTTAGTTATGTTTTTGATAGTTAGAAAAAACCTTAACAGTAGCCTCTAGTATTATAACACAATGAGGGTTTATTATTCAAGGTTAAAGCTTGCAGGTGTTTTCTGTCTGTATCGTGAGAAGCCGGCAGTGTATAGGGGAGGCATGCTACTCCTCTCTGTGCTAGCCGAAACTTCTGATAACTATTCCACCCTGAAACTTCCTGAAGATGTGAAAAACAATTCTTTAATTAAATCATGAAATATATCTCTGTTTCTTTGATGCTGTTGCTGGGGAGACATCCACAGATAGGATGATTGTGTATGTGTACTGCATAGCAGCGTGGGGTATAAAATGTAATGTAACGCAGCCCCCAGTGAGACAGCACACAGACGTTTCCAGGTACCCGTGTAAGTGTGATGTCTCCCCCTCTGAATTCAACTGATCTCGGACTGAGGATTGTTCTTTTGGGGTACCAAATAAAAAGAGTCGATGAAAGGTGAGGAGTAATGTAAGATTTAACGGACGGCCAGTAAAGTTTTCCTACCTCGACAGTTACCATTGCATTTTCAGCTGCTCCTTTTGCTGGGACAGCACTCTAACGAAGCCTGTCGTTTCTAAAGTTTCTGAACATTTCCTCCAGTTCAAACGCAGGTAAATCAATCTGGACAGCATTAAATTCTGTTTGTGTCAGTGTCTAGTTTCACCTCCAACATTTGTTGCTTTCTGTGTGGATTGACTGGAATTAAAAAATCCCAGCCCACATCTAATAAATCCTAAAAAGGAATGCATGTTGTCAAATATGTGTCTTAATTTCAACACAGAAATTCATTGCATGAACAAAGAATTTTGATTTCTTAAATATTCTCAAAATGAACTGTTCTCCACTGACTAGAGTTATCCACTAAGTGAAGAATTTAACTTAAATGACGTTCTCTTCATAGAAAGGCTTTAACATCAAAGGAGGGCTGACGTCACAGTCTGATGCGTCACAAAGACAGCTCGCATATCATAGGTGTTGAATCAGGCAAAAGGGCAGCTCACGTTACAACGTGGTCGATACGTTGAAATTCCTAGAGCGTATCACGTGGCAGTTTAAGATCGAACGTGAACTGCAACCGTGTCACGTGAGGTGGACTAGACTCAAGGGCGTAATTTTCGGGGGGGTTAAAGGGGTTTTGACCCCCCAAAAAATCTTGTCCAGTCAATATAACCCCCCCAATAAAATAACATCATTCCGATTTACAAATATATCCTGCATGAATAACTTGTTGATTTTCTTTTATTTTTATTTGCCAGGAAAATAGCATAGTCATCTGGTAACGTAAGATCGAACGTGAACTGCAGCCGTGTCACGTGAGGTGGAGTAGACTGCAGATTAGAGCGAACAAGTAGTTGAGCAGTTTAATGGGGCACGTGAGGACCCTGCTCCTCGGGGGTTGAGATCCTGTAAATCCTGAGAGCTCAGTGTGAGGATTGTAAAATTTTTTGTTAAATTGCCTGTCACCGTAAAATCGCATTTATCCCCCCTGATATTCCTTTTTTTTCACAAAACTTGTCTGCACTAGCAAAAAACCAAACTGCCTTTATAGAGGTGCTCACACTGATAATGATCAGTTCATCAATGCATCTGATCTCCTGGCTCCCTTTTTTTTCCTACAAAAAATATTCATGAATATTCAATATTTCCCAACCCCTGCTCTAAAACGCTTAAAGCTGTAAAAGATATGTTTGAATTTAGATGAAATATTCAATGATAAAAAAAGCAAATATGAGTTTTTATGGAGGACCAATCCTGCCATAATTTAAGATACACAATAATATATATCATAAAAAAATTATTACTGGCCCAAAAAAAGAGCTAAACATATAAGTTAGTGTGCCATTGAAGCAACAAGATTTCCCTTTAGTAATTGATGAGTTAATCAGATACATATATATATTTCTATTTTTTTAATCTTTAATTGTTTTAATTTACCTGTGCTATTATGCTAAAAGTAACAACTAAATTTAGTTTATACTTTTTTTTTAAATCTATATTTTTTTTTAGTTTATTTAATACATGTATTTTAAAATTAAAACAAATTCTATTTAAAAAAATGTTTTTCCCTTGAAAATATAATTTTCAAATTTTTTTAGTTCTTTTAAATACGTAAAAAACTAAATATATTCTCTCGCTTTTATTATTTTTTCCCAACAGTTCCCTGAGCATCTTTCTTTCTTTCTTTCCTTCCGTTCTTCCTTCCTTCCTTAATTCCTTGGCCACTGTGTTGTCTTTCTGTCACTAAATGCATCTGCAAATTTAAAAGCAAAGAGCCCGTGACCTGTGATGGGAACTCCAGCTCTTTTTAGAAAACTGCTTCCTTTAGTTCAGCCCTACCCCTAGTGTACGGACCCACTTTAAAAATATATATAATATATAACTATATAAAATATAGTTTCAGAAAATCTGAGGCGGTACGACACAATCTGATAATATTAGACTGTCCTTGTGGAAATATTTAATATAATATTCTGAGCATAACACTATTGTTTATAAAAGCTACTAAATTGCTATTTTATCCACATTTTAATTAACAGAGTTATATCCTGCATGAATAACTTGTTGATTTTCTTTTATTTTTATTTGCCAGCAAAATAGCATAGTCATCTGGTAACGTAAGATCGAACGTGAACTGCAGCCATGTCACGTGAGGTGGAGTAGACTGCAGATTAGAGCGAACAAGTAGTTGAGCAGTTTAATGGGGCACGTGAGGACATCTGCTCCTTCGTGGTTGAGATCCTGTAAATCCTGAGAGCTCAGTGTGACGGATTGTAAGATATTTTGTCAACTTGCCTGTCACCGAAAAATCGCATTTATCCACCCTGATATTTCCCTTTTTTAATACACAAACTTGTCTGCACTAGCAAACAACCAAACTGCCTTTATAGAGGTGCTCACACTGATAATGATCAGTTCATCAATGCATCTGATCTCCTGGCTCCATTTTTTCCTAACAAATATTCATGAATATTCAATATTCCAACCCCTGCTCTAAAACTGCTTAAAGCTGTAAAGATATGTTTGAATTTAGATGAAATATTCAATGATAAAAAAAGCAAATATGAGTGTTTATGGAGGACCAATCCTGCCATAATTAAGATACACAATAATATATATCATAAAAAAATTATTACTGGTCCAAAAAGTAGCTAAACATATAAGTTAGTGTGCCATTGAATGCAACAAGATATTCCTTTAGTAATTGATGAGTTAATCAGATATAAATATATCTCAATCTTTAATTGTTGTAATTTATCTCTGTGCTGTTATGCTAACAGCTAACAACTAATATTCAGTTATACTTTTTTAACTCTATATTTTTTCTTATTTTATTTAATACATGTATTATAATTAATCAAATTCTATTTAAAACATGTTTTTCCCTTGAAAATATATAATTTTCAAATTATTTTACCGTTCTTTAAATACGTAAACACTAATATATATTCTCTCGCTTTTATTATTTTTTCCAACAGTTCCCTGAGCATCTTTCTTTCTTTCTTTCCTTCCGTCCTTCCTTCCTTCCTTAATTCCTTGGCCACTGTGTTGTCTTTCTGTCACTAAATGCATCTGCAAATTTAAAAGCAAAGAGCCCGTGACCTGTGATGGGAACTCCAGCTCTTTTTAGAAAACTGCTTCCTTTAGTTCAGCCCTACCCCTAGTGTACGGACCCACTTTAAAAATATATATAATATATAACTATATAAAATATAGTTTCAGAAAATCTGAGGCGGTACGACACAATCTGATAATATTAGACTGTCCTTGTGGAAATATTTAATATAATATTCTGAGCATAACACTATTGTTTATAAAAGCTACTAAATTGCTATTTTATCCACATTTTAATTAACAGAGTTATATCCTGCATGAATAACTTGTTGATTTTCTTTTATTTTTATTTGCCAGCAAAATAGCATAGTCATCTGGTAACGTAAGATCGAACATGAACTGCAGCCGTGTCACGTGAGGTGGAGTAGGATGCAGATATAGAGAACAAGTAGTTGAGCAGTTTAATGGGGCACGTGAGGACATCTGCTCCTTCGTGGTTGAGATCCTGTAAATCCTGAGAGCTCAGTGTGACGGATTGTAAGATATTTTGTCAACTTGCCTGTCACCGTAAAATCGCATTTATCCACCCCGATATTTCCCTTTTTTAACACAAACTTGTCTGCACTAGCAAACAACCAAACTGCCTTTATAGAGGTGCTCACACTGATAATGATCTGTTCATCAATGCATCTGATCTCCTGGCTCCATTTTTTCCTAACAAATATTCATGAATATTCAATATTCCAACCCCTGCTCTAAAACTGCTTAAAGCTGTAAAGATATGTTTGAATTTAGATGAAATATTCAATGATAAAAAAAGCAAATATGAGTGTTTATGGAGGACCAATCCTGCCATAATTAAGATACACAATAATATATATCATAAAAAAATTATTACTGGTCCAAAAAGTAGCTAAATATATAAGTTAGTGTGCCATTGAATGCAACAAGATATTCCTTTAGTAATTGATGAGTTAATCAGATATAAATATATCTCAATCTTTAATTGTTGTAATTTATCTCTGTGCTGTTATGCTAACAGCTAACAACTAATATTCAGTTATACTTTTTTAACTCTATATTTTTTCTTATTTTATTTAATACATGTATTATAATTAATCAAATTCTATTTAAAACATGTTTTTCCCTTGAAAATATATAATTTTCAAATTATTTTACCGTTCTTTAAATACGTAAACACTAATATATATTCTCTCGCTTTTATTATTTTTTCCAACAGTTCCCTGAGCATCTTTCTTTCTTTCTTTCCTTCCGTCCTTCCTTCCTTCCTTAATTCCTTGGCCACTGTGTTGTCTTTCTGTCACTAAATGCATCTGCAAATTTAAAAGCAAAGAGCCCGTGACCTGTGATGGGAACTCCAGCTCTTTTTAGAAAACTGCTTCCTTTAGTTCAGCCCTAATATATAACTATATAAAATATAGTTTCAGAAAATCTGAGGCTGTACGACACAATCTGATAATATTAGACTGTCCTTGTGGAACTATTTAATATAATATTCTGAGCATAACAATATTGTTTATAAAAGCTACTAAATTGCTATTTTATCCCCATTTTAATTAACAGAGGTAAAATACTGTAGTGTTATGGCCAAATTTGTTTTCCATATTCAAGTTACAACAGCCACCGGTCTTCTGTATTCAAGCAGAAGACATCTGCTTGAATACCTTCCAGATAAGCGATGCTTCTAGAGAAACAGAAGGTTCAGATGTAAAGATTAGATCGTCGTTAAATGCATCTGGTGACAGCTCATCTATGAATCCTTGCACTAGAGAAAAAATCTTAAAGACCAAAATCTTTCATACAGTGGTGTGAAAATGTATTTGCTTTACAGTTTTTTTTTTCTATTTTGGCTTTTTTGTCACACTTTAATGATTCAGATCATCCAACAAATTTTGATATGAGACAAAGATAACCCGAGTTAATACAGAATGCAGTTTTCCAATGATGATTTCATTTATTCTGGGAAGAAATGGCTGTCAAAATCAACTTTTGCTATATAAAACCGATTAACCACATTTTTAAAGCCCAGTTTCACTAACCACATGCAGCCCTGTATTATCAAAAAGCGCCTTTAACAGAATATCATGAATTTGGCTAAGAGATCAACACACGTCCTGTGGCCAGTCTACCAAAATTACTCAAAGAGTGGATCATCTACTTATCTAAGTCACAAAAAAACAGAATGACATCTCAAGCAAGGCAATATAAACTCGGGGTACTTTGCTTTACCCCTGTAGGGTGTTCAGGTTGACCTGCCTTGTGTTCCTGTACTTTCTATTAATTATAGTAAGTAAAGAGCCACCAGAAAAAGTTTGGTTAAATTATTTAGTATTTTGCTATAAGTTACAGTATGGTCACAATATATGATAACAGCTGTCATATCCTGTGACCGTGTATATTTCAATAATAATCAGGATGTTTGTGGTCCAATGCTACTTTTAATTTATTTTAGGAGGTAAAGAGTCATCATAAACAGTTTGGCTGAATTATTTAGTCTTTCACTATAAGTTACAGTAGCTACGGTTACAAGTTGTGATATCAGCTGTCATGTTATCTGACCGTATGCATTTAATGTTACCTATTATGTCAGTGTAAAAAGCAAACAAACATGTCAACACAAAACAGCTACTCTAATACGTTTTCATAATACCAATAATAATACTAATGTGCATATGCACAGGTCCTGTTGCTCTCTTATCGTCTGAGATTTGAGTTTAGAATTTTCTATGCAAGTCCCCTTTTTCAAAAGAACAGGGCTTGCTCGGATTTTTCTTTGTGTTTGTTTGCCCCACTCTCTTCGGCCAAGCTTACGCAATTGGCATAGAATTCTCTTCTTTGAGGCCAAGATACAGTGTAAAATGCAACACCACCTCCTATGGTCACAACATACGGTGGTCACAGAATATGGTGTAAAACCGGTATGTTCGGGCTTAAAAGGAGTCAAGATAATCATCATCATCCATACAGATGCTTTTTAACCCATGGCAGTTTATCCTTCTTGTTTCTGTTACAGTGTTTTTTTTTCCATGGGTTGCCTCCCGTCTCTGACTCGAAGCTCCCTGGACCTAATGGGCCGCAGCCTGGTTCGTAGCCCATGATGGTCTTAACTCCTTAAGTAAATGCCTGAACATTATCCTGCAAGGAGTAAGTCCACCAAAGGTAGAGCGATCCAACAGGTTTCTTCGAGGATTTACCTTTATTTAGCAACCTGCTATCTTCCACACATACACTGGGAATCACAATACACCTCTAGTGTCACGTCACGAACCCTAAAGTGCTTAAGTCTTCTGACCATAAATGGTGAGCTTCTACATGAATGATGGTCATGCATACAATAAAACGACCATTCATACTAAGAAGTGCATGCTAGGACTTATCTTTATAGTCTGAATCCTGAGTGATCCCAAATAGAAGTGAAGAGGCCATGGATCTCGCAGGCTTTGTATGTATAGTAGATAGTAGTTTTATTTAAACGTTCAAAATCTAATAATAGTAATCAGGGATAATAAAGCATTTTCAATATAATTTGATTTTCTTTAGGATTTCTTTGTTGAGTCTTGGTTTTCAAGGAATAGCATTCTTTGAGTTGCAATTTTTTTTCTTTATTTTCAGGTGCTGTTATTTCTGTTCCCACAGGCTGGGACAATGATCCTGCTTCCATCATTCTCCTGTTCCATCTGACTCCTCCTTCCTGTCAAGGCCGCTAAAGACCAGTTTTCCATTAGGTTTGCTTTGTATACTATTTACAGCAACTATCATGCGCTTTTTTTTTACCTTTTCATTTTACATTTAAAGTTTTTTTATTAAATAAACATGAAATAACAGAGAACACAAAAACAGTGAGGCATAAAAACATACTTAATAATAAAGTAACTATTTCATAATAAGACACTTGAGTCCAAACTATAATTCACCCTATTAAGATGTTGTAAACATATAAGAACGAAGACTGTTCTGTTGTTAAGTTATGACCTCATTTCTGCTGCTAATCCTCCAGCATTTTCTCACATGCTGCATTTTCAGTCAGTCTCTCTCCCCATTTTAGGATTGGAGTCTGGGGTTCTTTCCATGATATTAACCTGAGACGAGCACAAGTCACAAGGCCAGTATTTAACAATCTAAAAACTGCTTTATTCGACTGTGGGACATCTCCGTCTCCCAGTAAGCACAGTCTTGGTGATAGGGGTAGTTTATACTTCCGCCAACCCTCCATGGATGTTAAAAAACTGTTACATATTGGAGAAATTAGTGGCCATCTATTTAATACTTCTACATATATTGTTTTTAATGCAAATGCATACATTATACCATTTTGACGCCTTACTATGTAAAGGTGGTGGTCTTAAGAAACATTCTATTGGGTTTTTCTCCTTTTCTATGATTCTTTTCATATATGAAATTGATTCTAGTTAAAAAAATATTCTCAGACAGATTTGGTTAAATTATTATTTTTATTGATATGTTTTCTTGTGCGTGTGCTTGAGGGGGGACAGTTGTCTTGAATCTTGAGAAAGATTTTAACAACAAATTTGTCATGATTTGCCTATGTTTTAGTTTATTTATTATCGCTTTCTTCTCTGTTGTTTTAGTTTATCACATTATTTATTTTTTCATTAGTTTATTCTGTACATGTAGATAATCTCTGCTAGATTTTCTTCTTGTGTTCCCCTCTGTCTCATCCTGCTCATTTCTCTTCTCTTCCTCTGTTCACTCAGCCTTCACTGGTCTCAGCTGTTTTTCATACTCACCTAATTACCCTCACCTGCTAGCCCATCATCTTCATCCCATCTGCACTCAGGGTCCTGTCATCTGGATTGCCACCATCTACATTTCTGGCTCAGTCATCATGATCTTCATCATCATCATCTCCTGCTCTGTCATCATCACCATCGTCGTTTACATCTGCAACTTCACTCCAGTCTCAAGTTCCTGGTTCGAGTTGTTAAAGGACAAGCAGCCTCACATTCATGTTCCTGAGTCCTCTTAGAGGTCAGATGAAACCATTTCTTGTTTCTGAGTCCTTCGACGAGGGTCTCCAGGTGGACCTGCCTCGTGTTCGTTTTCCTGAGTTCTTCGACGAGGGTGTCCAGGTTAACCTACCTCGTGTTCCAGTTTCAGATTTCTTCGACGAGGGTGTGCAGGTGGACCTACCTCGTGTTCCTGTTCCTGAGTTCTTGGACGAGGGTGTCCAGGTGGACCTGCTTTGTCTTCCAGTTTCAGATTTCATAGACGAGTGTGTCCAGGTGGACCTAACTCGTGTTCCAGTTCCTGAATTCTTCGACGAGGGTCTCCAGGTTACCCTATCTCGTGTTCCTGAGTTCTTCGACGATGGTGTCCAGGTGGACCCACCTCATCTTCTAGTTCCTGAGGCCTTTACGAGGGTGTCCAGGTGGACCTGCTTCGTGTTCCAGAGTTCTTCAACAACGGTGTTCAGGTAGGTTTACCTACGTCTACACTGAATATAGAGTATCCTTTATATGCATTTTTGTGCCAAACTTAATAAATTGATAAGATATGGAATTAAATTCAGTTTATTTAATAGCTCAAAATCAAAACACATGCCGTCTCAAAGCATTTCAATTCAAGGAGATTTATTCCAATTGGTTAAAAGTTTTCTATATAAGGAAACCCAGCAGATTGCATTGAGCAATTGACTTGCAGCATCCAGTCCTCCTAGATGAGCATGGAGTGACAGTTACTTGTTTGCATTGTGTTGTTGACTTTGCAGCAATCCCTCATACCAAGCAAGGACGTAGCGACAGCGCAAAGGAAAACTCCCCTTTAACAGGAAGAAAACTCCAGCAGAACCTGGCTCAGTGTGAGCGGCCATCTGCCGTGACCAACTGGGGGTTTGAGAAGATGGAACATACACAAAAAATTTCACAGCAGCACTGATTCAGCGGTAATTTCTGTTGGAAAGAAAAGTAAAACATTAAAGGCAGTTGTAGCTCATATATTGGCTTCATCTTCTTTTGGGCTCTGGGAAAAAGCCCGAGTACACGGAGAGAATCCTGGAATTTGAGAAGACAGAGCAGACAAACAAAAAGAAAACACGGAAGCACTTATTCAGAAGTACTTTCTATGGGAAAAATGTGAAACATTACGCTGGCAGCGTAGTCCCTTCCTGTTCCTGTGTTCTTTGTCGAGGGTGTCCAGGTGGACCCACCTCATCTTCCAGTTTCAGATTTCTTTGACGAGGCTGTCCTGGTTGACCTACTTCGTGTTCCAGTTCCTGGGTTCTTCGACGATGGAGAATCCTGGAATTTGAGAAGACAGAGCAGACAAACGAAAAGAAAACACAGAAGCACTAATTCAGAAGTACTTTCTATGGGAAAAAAGTAAAACATTAAAGGTAGTTGTAGCTCCTCTATTGGCTTTTGAACTGTGGGAAAAAGCCAGAGTACCCAGAGAGAACCCTGGAATTTGAGAAGACAGAGCAGAACAAATAAAAAAAAACATGAATGAGTGATCCAGATGTACTTTCTTTGGGGGGAAAAAGTAAAACATTAAATTCAGTTGTAGCTCCTTTATTGGCTTCATCGTCTTTTGGACTGTGGGAAAAAGCCGGAGTACCCGGAGAGAACCCTGGAATTTGAGAAGACAGAGCAGACAAACAGAGGAAGAGAGAAAGAACTTGAAGCAGTACCTCAGCTGATGCCCTCTCCAGGAGGGTGTCACATCTAAGCAGAACGCCAGGCCAGGTGCGGCTTCTATAAAGAAAGAATAACAGAAAGAACATTATTGAGTTTATTTATAAAATCGGACTGGATAAAAATATAATGATTTATTCATTCTGTAATTTGTTTTAGTTGGGTTGGATTATTTAATATTGTAATAATAGCATTATTGATTATTTATTATTCAATATATATAAAAAATTTAAAGTGCTGTACAGTGCAAAACAATCAGTCAGCAAACACTAATAAATACAATAGTAAAACCAACAAAAATATAAGAGCTAAAAAGCAAATAGAATTAAAAACAAACATTTAAGATAAAACTTTGAAGATAAAATTGTCACGGTGGGGTTTGTGGGTGGACCGAAGCGCAGAAAAGAGCTTTGCAGCAGCATTCTGAAACAGTCTTCAGCTTTATTCAAGATGTAGCAAAACACGTAGCAAACTCACTGCAGGTAAAAGCAAGAGTACAGTCGAAACTTACTCGAGTATTCTCTGCAGGAACGTAGCAAAAACACTGAACTTAATCAGGGGTTGTGATCGGAGGAACCAGCAAAGGACAATGAAACAAAACCAACTAATATACAGAGTCAGAACAAAGACAGGTAATCAAGGAACTAAGAACAGGTTTGACAAGGAGGCAGAGGGAGCAGGTGAACCTAATAAAACTAAAGCATGAGGAAAGGGACTAAAGACAAGACAGTGAGCAGACCTAAATGAAACTATAAACCAAGATAAAATAAAGCATAAGAATCAAGGATAAACATGAACTGAAGGAAACTGAGAAACTGGAGGGAACACAACAACCTAAGCACTTAGCAAAACAGAATCCTTAAGGAAACCCTGACTACAAAAGTAAACAAACTTAAACCAACACTGATTGAACAAAACTAAGAAAGAAGCAGAGGAAATGAGGACTAGAATAAAAGTAAACAATAACTAAAGCTAACCTATAAAGGAGAGGCTGGAGAACAAAGATGAACTAGAGGAACAAAGCTAAGAGGAACTGGAGAATAAAGGGTACTTAAACCAAGTAATAAATAACTAAAAGAGGAAAACAAATGACGAGAGGAGTAACAGAAAAGAAACTAATAAATAAGAGAGTGCAAGGGAACCAGAGAACTATAATAATAATCATAATAATCATAATCATAATAAGGAAACCATTCTAAGAAAATAAACAGGAAAGCAACGCCAAGAGAACTAGGAGCGAGGAGAGCACACTGGGGGGCAGAAGTTAACCAAAACAGAAAACCACAACTAACATGAATACAAAACACAAATAAGAAACATCTAGCTTAAGGTAAACAAAAACACAAAACCAAAAAGAAAGTCCAAAATGTCCAAACCCTGACAAAAATAGAAACAACCATGTTGGTGATGGTCCTGTAGGGGAAAGAAGGTGGAGGGGGTTGCAGTGGGACCATGTGGTATTTAGGCTGTCCTCCCTCAACCCCTTCCAGAAGTTACCTGCAATAGTAAAAAAAAATGAGACATGTGGGTTAAATCAAGGCCTCAGTGCTTAATACTCAGTGAATTCACATAAATAATTGCTTAGATATTTTAAGGACTATGCTGTCAGCACACCGATATGTTTTGTTTTGTTATAACCCAGATGAGTGTGTATTTGGTCTTTCTGAGCATTTGATTTGTTTCATGTCCTCAGGTTAACTGAAGAGGTTAACCTGAACATTTCCTATTGTCATTTTTAGTCATAAAATATCCAGTTCCACTCAGGCTCACATACACCCATCAGGTATTTCAGTATCAATTAAATTAAGTCTTTAGGTTCATCTTTCTCTTGGAAGTAATCATAATTCAAATACAATAGAATGAAATCTAAAAACAAGAACTGGGTGCAATGATTTCAATTTATTATAGATTTTCTCTAATCCGCATGGAGTCGGTATTATACATAAAGACTCAAATATATGCATGCATTACCCGAAATGTTTTAATAAGTGGTTCTTTTAAGACCAAGCTCTATCAATGATTATGTAGTGACCATGGCTGTTTTCATCTTGTGATTTTGTTGTTGTCAGTGTTGTGCCCCAGCCATGCATAAATAAAATGGACTTTCAGCTGTACACAAACAAAGATGCTGCTGATAGGAAACTATGCACCTTTAAATACAGCATTGACCTACTTTTAGTTCAGCCCAGGAAGGAGGAGTCACAGAAAGTGTTTTGGAAACATTTCTTCATCCAATGTGAATTGGAGTAAGAGCAAAGCTCTTAGCAAAACTTAGTGACATTTGGGAATCTTTGGGTGAATGTTTCACAAAAAAGTATTTTATTTTTGTTTTTTCATAACCTAAAATAAAGAAGAAAAAAAAGATGATTGTTTTTTTTCCTTAGTCAAGCAAAGTTGGCAATTTGTTTGAGTAGAAAAAATAAAATTAATAATGTACATAATACTGATTATGTACAGCTTTTCAAGAGTATGTTGAGAAACAGGCCGCTCTTCAGACCAACCTTGTGATCATCCTGAGGACTAGGATGGCACCTATTGCTTCTATCATACTACGGATGGCCTGTGAAACCTGACGTGCAGTCAGAATGTCCAAACTTTCACTTTATTTTGTTTCAGTGGCGCTTTATTACAAACATTTTAAAGTCAACATTATGATATTTAACAGAAACCTTAAAACACATAAATAAACCTGAACAAATTATATGGCTCGGTGTTTCTGGCTTATTAGATGTTTGGCTGAATATCTCTTTTTTATACAAACTGTAGGCCTCTATCAAAGATGTCAAATACTGTATGCAATAATGATGTGACGTTCATGAACGAAACGATTTTTTGAACGGGTCCCTACCTTGAACGATAGGACTCGAGTCACCTTGCTGTGATGCTGACGCATGCAATGGGAGAGAGAAGAGGACGGTCACAGTGTGCTTCATGCTTGAGGACAAAACAATGAGTGGTGCAACAAAATGTCTGCACACTTTGGTTAATTTTCCCTGTGTTGTTTACCATTAGTGTGTTGCCTTGATAGTTATATTTAATGCTGCAGTTGATTTTTATTTCTGCTACAGCAACTCAAGTGCATTTTTTTTCTGTTCTATTTTGTTTTATTTGGCTTTCTTTATTTTGTTTCTACATTACATATAGCACTGAAATGCTATTAATGCACACAAAACTTGTAGTAAAGAACAACATGGGTATTTGATATTTATGTTTTGATCTTTTATACTTCATTTTATGGAAAAAATATAAAAATATATGTGAAGAGATTTTTTTGCATGAACATACTGTGGTTCTATTTCGCACCTTTTTAATAATATTAAACTTACCTAAAACAGATGATTAAGCTTTAGTTGTAAATTTCACCCACACATACTGGGTTTTCTAAAATTAATATATTTAACAACATATTAGGGGTAAAATTGTTTGTACTTCGAAATATGCACATTTTCAAAATTATGATTTTTTCAACGGCTCTTTTGAACGGCTCTTTGAAGGGGAGCCGATCCTGAAGAGTCAAAGAACCATAAGTCACAAAATACTTTAAGTTGTTGAAGAGGACGTTGTTATGAACTTCCTAGCCAACGAGGAGATGGGCTTGCTGGATGACGTCATCGACGGGCTGCAGCATGTGGCTGTCATCCATTTAATTACTGACGGAGTAACTGTTGTTTCGTAACACATCCTGCAGCTGCTCCCTCTGGATAATGGCAGTTCGAAGGCTATTTCCTGCATTAAATATTATAAATAATAATATAAAGTATTTTTGAATAGAATTGAAATAAATAAGTATATCAGTAAATAAATAAAAAGGTTCAGAGAAAGCTGTGAATTAACTTCTACCTCAGCCATGCCAACTTTTTAAACATTCAACAGACCCTGATTTGTATCTGTTGACTCTATTTAAAACTTAGGATCTTCACATTTTAAAGTTTTTTTATATTTGAGGGATGAAGGGCAGAGTTTTATTCAGGTCAAAAATAGGAACACTAGAATTTGTCATACTGACCAGCCAGAGTTAAGCGGATTACAAATCCATCTCCTACGTATAGGGCCCAGTGCTGGTACCCTATGTGGAAAATCTCAATCAGATCTCTCGGTTGTGGGTGTGCTAGTGGCTCATCAGGATCCATCTAAAATACAGAGTTAAAAAAGACAATTGTGTTTTTATTATCATCAGTTAATAATAATAATAATGATAATCATCTTTATTTGTCATTCCACATGTACATTACAACAAAATTTGTCCTGTGCATTTAACCCATCCCTTATAGGGAGCAGTAGGCTGCCATTGTGCGGCGCCCGGGGAGCATTCGCTTATGCGTAAGGATTAAAAAAAAAAAAAAAAAGGGTTGGAGTGGTGGCCTAGTGCAGGAGGTTTGCGTTCCGGAGGGGACACAAGGGGCCAGGTTCGTATCCCACAGATTGCCACTCTGGGTCCCTGAGCAAGACCCTTAGCCCTGGAATGCTCCCCGGGCACCGCACAATGGCAGCCCACTGCTCCCTATAAGGGATGGGTTAAATGCAGAGGACACATTTTGTTGTCATTTTTTTTTTTTTTTCGCATTAAGCTTATGTGTGAAAAAAAAAAAGTCTAGACCATACAATACATTTGCATTCACACATTACATAGTATTCATTTTTGCAACTAAAACATATGTAATCACAGGCACATATTTGCCTTTGACTTCAGCGATGTAAAATAGTGTAAACGTTCAGTTTAGGAACGCTATCTTTTAATTTGAGAATTTATAAAATGTGACAATTGCACTAACACAGCAAATCAGTGGAGATCAATGACAAAATTAACTTCATTAATATGCCATTTATTATTCTGCCAGGAACTTTTCTTCCTCAACATTTGTCTTTGATACAGTTAAGAGTTTGAATTTTTCCTCACAATTTTAATTCTGGAACTCAAATCCTCAACAAACTTTTGGTTACCAGGGTATCTATCCACAGCTCTTAAGGTTTCAAACCTAGCTTGATATCTCACTATCGGAAGCACCTTTGGGCGAAACCAATAGTGGAAGCTCCAATACTTGGTCTTCACCAACAGTCAGTTGTTAAATACCAACAGTCATAATTAACCTTTGTACATATACTTCAGACTGACTTAGCAAATTTGAGTCTGGAAAAGTAGTAGATGTTTGGCTGAGTATCTCTTTTTTATACAGACTGTAGTCATATTATAAAATATGTCAAATACTGTATGCAATTAAATCCTATTTAAACTGACTCAAACCCAAAGGTAGAGCTTTGCAAAAGTCTTGAGTAATGTGTTATCTTTTCATATTTTTCTCCTGATACCTAAACTTTGGTATTATCTTTGAAAGACGCCTTAACTTTAGTTTTCTGGGTTTTATGAAGATGTCTAAAAGTTCTTTGTCCCCCTCTTGTTTATCCACTTCCCTCATTTTTGAAGTCCACACTGTACAATATGGTATAAAGACTGGAATGAAAACGAGTGCAAAGCAGTTGAAGTTCATAGAAGACCTCTAACAGACCCTTAGAGCGCTTAACGAATTTTTGATCTAGGTCCTCAATATGGGAAATACAGCAAGTGTTAATTTTTTTTACTCTGGAGAGGTATGAACCTATTTATTGCAAAAAGAAATTAAAAACATCAACAAGATAAAAAGGCAAATCAGCCATTTGAATAAGTTGAAAGTGAAACCCTCTGCCTGTAGCACTGATTGGTCACAAAATCCTTGCAGTTGTTGAAGAGCACGTTGTAATGAACTTCCGGGCCAACGAGGAGATGGGATTGCTGGATGACGTCATTGACGGGCTGCAGCATGTGGCTGTCATCCATGTAATTACTGACGGAGTAACTGTTGTTTCGTACCACATCCTGCAGCCGTTCCCTCTGGATAATGGCAGTTCGAAGGCTATTTCCTGCATTAAATATTATAAATAATAATATAAAGTATTCTTGAATAGAATTGAAATAAACAAATATATCAGGAAATAAATAAAAGGTTCATAGAAAACTGTGAATTAGCTTCCACCTAACCAAGGCCATCTTTTTAAACATTCAACAGACACTGATTTGCATCTGTTGACTCTATTTAAAACCTAGGATCTTTTCATTTTAAAGTTGATTTTTTATAATTGAGGGATGAAGGGCAGAGTTTTATTCAGGTCCAAAATAGGAACACTGAAATTTGTCAGACTGACCAGCCAGAGTTAAGTGGATTACAAATCCATCTCCTACGTATAGGGCCCAGTGCTGGTACCCTATGTGACAGATCTCAATCATGGCTCATTAAGATTAATCTAAAACACAGAGTGAAAAAAGACAATTGCATTTTTCTTATCATCAATTAAACTTATACATGGTATTCATTTTTGCAACTAAAACATTGAATCACAGGCACATTTTTGCCTTAGACTTTAGCGTGATGTAAAATAGTGTAAACGTCCAGTTTAGGAACGCTATCTTTGAATTTGAGAATTTATAAAATGTGACAGTTGCAGTAACACAGCAAATCAGTGGAGATCAATGAAAAAACTAATTAGATTATTCTGCTATTTGTTTAGCTCAAAATAGTGGCTTCATTTTTTTCACTAAGCACCAAAATCTGCACTGCTCACAGTGGAAACGTTTCGTGTGCCAGGTGTGGAGCACATTTACCGGCTCGGTAGCAACAGGCCTTGAAAAGGACCTATTATCAACGGTTGAGGTATTTCAGACCAGAAAAATGGCGATGAAAGCATTTAAGTGTAATTTTTACAGCAGTCACATAATTATGTGCTACCTTCAAAAATGTAGTTTTTTAGGTGGCTACACACAAATCCAAGATATTAAAAGGTGGTTATACGCGTGTACAGCCACGAATCACAAAGACTACACCTATATCCGCCATACCCGAGCCATGACAAGGCTAAAAATTAATTATCACCAGCTTTAGATATTAACTTATTCTTGTAAAAACAGAGGTAGATATAAAGTATGTGTATTTATATGGTAATATCTCTGTATCTATGTCAACTGTATAAAGCAAAGGCACATTTAGGCGAAAACCAATAATGGAAACTCCAATACTTGGTCTTTACCAATAGTCCGTTGGTAAATACCAACATTCATAATTAACCTTTGTACGTATACTTCAGGCTGACTTCTTAGCTAATTTGAATCTGAAAAAGTATGACATTTTTTATATAAAAAATTGTATGAAGCTTTAAATTAAAACACGTCATGGCTATGTTTTTTAAAATGCAGTTGTCTCTGTCACACATTTTGAAAAGCAAAATAAACACCTGAAACCTGAAAAAATGCTATTTCTGTGATTTAACTGGATTACTGTCCTTATTTAGCTTAAGTACCTGCCTCCAAAAATGTCTGTGAATGTTCTGACCACCACCTTTGCAGTCCCAGCAAAGGACTTGAAACTTGGAACACAGTGAGACCTGTATTCTTTTTGTGGCTCCATGTTCTCTAAAATGATGAAGTTGAGCTCAGATTTCATTATTACAATACTTGCAATGAGGTTTAAAGTCCTCCTCTAGGAGAGGATTATGTTTTCCCCATCCTCAGCATGATGCTGTCTCTCAACATCAAGTCAAAGCCAAATTAAAGGCTGCACCTCAGTGTAAATTACATGAACTCTTAACAGCATTTGGGGCATTTACAATTGACCAATATCATTTCACAGTGACAATGGATTAGCCAATAACCATCACTGATAGATGATGTCAAGTTTAGCTATTAATTCAGTTTCAGGATTTGTTTTTTTTTAAGTTAACGCCTATCATCAGAAATGGTAAAATTTTATTAAATTAAATAAAGTTCAGATGTCCTAACAGGATTTTCCTGATATTTGCATCCTCCAAGTTAACCAAGAGTTTGCAAAGAAGTTATAAAATATGTAAAGAAACTCATTGAACAAAGGGATAAGACAAATAGAAATACATATTACTCTGGCACAGGGAGGTTAGTCATTAATAATTGGACGATTGTCAAAAACTGATGAGAAGGAAACTGGTCAGGGATCCTACCAAGAAGCTCAAAGCAATATTGAGGGTGCTGCAAAAATTTCTGGCAAGTGTTGGTTATGCTCTACATGTGACAACAGTCAGCAATATTCGCTGTATGTCTGACCTATGGAGCAGGGTTTTAGGACAGAGGCCCTTTCTTCCAAAGGAAATATTCCATCCTGGCAAAAATTTACCAAAACCTTGCTGGGGAGTTTGTCATGTTCTGAGGAAACGAAAAACAATTACCTAAACATAAGATGAAAAAAAAAAAAAAAACAACAAACACGCACATTGCCAAAAGAAAACTATGCCTACAGAAAACATGGTGATGGCAGCATCATGCTGTGGGGCTAGAGATTTAACTGAGGTTTTTGTTAAGGCGAAGGAAATCTTGAACAGTTCAAATACAATTTAGTTTTGACTCAAAAACCTTCAGGTCTCTGCTTGAAAGTGTTAGCTGGTTTTCATTTTTCAGCATCACAAGTTAAAGCAAACTTTCAAAACAACCAAAGACAGACTATAGCAAAAAATATGGATGTTTTGCTTGGCGTGGTCAGAGCCTAGAACAAAATCCAACAAAAAATCTGTTGGATCACCTGAAAAGGCCTTTGGAGAAGAGATGCCCAACAGATATGGTGAATTAAAAGAAATGTGGGGAAATATTACCATGTAGTGATATGGCAGGCAATAAACTCCTATTAGACTGTTGTGACTGTGGTACAAGCAGCCACAGTCCAAAGAAAATCTTTAAAAGTCTGGGGAACTATCAATCCAGAGCAATGTAATTAATGGAAGCATATGTAGTCTTTCAAATTAGAATCTAAAGAAAAAAGGCAAAGCTCAACCCTTTACAGAACTGAAAAGTAATTAATAAATAAAACCATTTGAGAACAACAAACAGTATAAAACTCAAAAAAGAATTTAACTTCATTCCAGATGATCTTTAATAAGTAAAATATATTTTATTGCTGTTATACATGAGATTAAGAAGTACAGAATATTGGCTATAAAATGATATGATGGACTGATATGATTGCTTTGTTACAATTGGCTTAAAATGCTTGTTACAGATGATGGTGCGTTTCAATCTGAATGATAAAACTGACAAGAATATGATATATGAGAATCCTGTAACGAATATTTGATCGGTTGTAATGTTATTTTTCATTTTGATCATAACATGTAGCTTCTACAGTATATCACTGAAAATGCTTTGTTCATAATGGCCATTAAAATCTCCTCGTTCACACAAAATAAAGCATTATTACGTACAGGTTAAGTTATAAAAAAGCAAAAAAATACATATAAATGTATATTAAATAAATGTTATAATATAGCGAGCAGAGTAATGGGTAAATTTTTTTTATGTATTATGAACATTCTGGCGTACTTACACACTATTTAATGTGGCAACAAGCCAAACACTACACTATAACCCCAAACTGCATCATGCTGTGGTGACACTAATAATCCCATTATGAAACATGCATTTCAGTTTTAGGTGCACCATGAAAATCTCCACATTTATGTAAAATGCAGTATTCTTGAATCAATACATGTTATAAAAGAGCAACACAATTGTTTAACATTAATGCTAAATGAACGTAATGTAAATATAAATTTAGAATGCCCATAATTTTTGTAAAAGAACATAAAGCCAGTATATTGTATTTTGATGGTTATAATGAACAGAAAATTATTTTGTTTTATATGCTGTGGATAAAATAGTTTGAGTAGGAGATCACTCTTCATTACAGAGCTTTAGAGGCTCCTCTTCCTCTTCGACAACAACCTCTGACTTCCATGCCTCTGCTTTGTTTTCCTCTCTCACGTTGGCTTTGCAGTACTCATTGGCCGCCGCTGACTTGCTTCCACTTTCTTTTACCAAGGCTGAAACGTCCACACAGGTCGATGTATTCTGATAGTCACTGGAATTCTGGTCAAAAATGTTCTGGTAGAGCTGAAGAAAGGTAGCATGAGGGGATATTGTTCAGAAGCATAAAATCAGATGCAATGCTTCTCAACTACAGCCTGTCTTAGAGGAGAATGTTTTCATAGTTTAAGTGGAATCCAGTAAAAATGACTTGACTTTTCTATACAACTTCATACCTTCTCTTCTCTGTCCAGCAGCTGGTCACTCATGAAGTCCACTAGCTTGGAGAAGGACGGGCGGCTGTTGGAATTCAGAGCCCAACACTTGCACATGATACCATACCTGTATATTAACAGCATGAAGGGCAAAGAAAGAAGTCAATATCTTAAGCTCTATTAACATTATTTCCTATAAAAATAGAGAATTTACATTCAAACATGCATTAATTAGAGTAGCAGCCATGGTAACTCTGGAGGAGCTGAAGATATCCACAGCTCAGTTTGAAGAATGGTTTTTCAGTTTGCCACAAGACTAAAAGGGGGTAAAAAAATGTGACAGAAGATGCTCTGGTCAATTAAGACAAAAACTAAATGTTTTAGTCTAAATGCCAAATTGAATTTGATGCAGAAAATGAACCCTGGACATCAGGCAAAACAAACTATAACCACAATAAAATATGATGAATGCAGCATCACATTGTGGGGATTATTTTCTTCAGCAGGGATAGGGACACAGGTCAGATAAATACAGGTCAATCCTGGAAGAAAACCTGTTAGAAGCTGCAAACGACTTGAGATTGGAGCAGAGTTTCACCTTCCAGGAGGACATCAACCCTAAACAACCCTCCATTTACCTCGGCTCCACTCCACTTGGCCTGCTTTGCAAGCATTTAAATTTCAGTTTTTTCCGTATCTGTACCTACTCCCTGCTCCTAAGCAGGTACGACTGGGGTTGAGTAGAGGCTACATGTAAAGTGAACGGACTACTCTTCACCGATTGGTGGGACCAGAAGAAATTTGAATATTTTTACTGAGGTAGTGCACAAACCACAATTACATTAAGAACCACAATGGCAGGCCAATTTAAAATTTAATTTTACTGTTTACAAATCATAAATCATGCCTGACGAAGAAAAAGGACACGTCAGCTTTCTGAATTACACCCAGGGGGCGCTGTATTTATCAACATCATAAATCAGCTGACTTTACCGCTGTCTAAGGTCCAGTTTTGTGCTTTAAAGTCCTTGTCCTTGTTATTGCCATGGCTGAGCCAAAACTTCCTCATAAGGCCCAAAATAGTAACTTCTTCAGACAAACTTTGGATGTTTACCAGTCCAGACAGCAGCGTCCCTCCTCTCTGCTTCTCCTGCCACCCCCACTAACATCAGAACCCCTGAGCCTTATTTTATAAGATCTGGTTGGGCTGTGGTCTAGATAATTATCCCAGTGGATATTTTATACATAAAAACATATGTAAGACATTTTTGCACGTACTGCACAAATGTCTTATATTATTACAAATAATGTTTGTAATAATACAAATACGTGTAAGGTGGCAACCCCCTCCCTGGGCTGCCACCTTACTATGGTGGAGAGGTTTGAGTGTCCCAATGATCCTAGGAGCTATGTTGTCAGGGGCTTTATGCCCCTGGTAGGGTCACCCAAGGCAAACAGGTCCTAGGTGAGGGATCAGACAAAGCGCAGCCCACAGACCCCTTATGACGATTACCATAGATGGAAACAGTGTTCCCTCGCCCCAACGCGCGTCATGGGGCCCCACTCTAGAGCCAGGCCTGGTGGTGGGGCGCGCTGGCGAGCGCCAGGTGGCCGGGCTTTCACCCGTGGAGCCCAGCTGGGCACTGCCCAAATAGGAAACCTGGGTCCCCCTTCCGATGGGCTCACCACCCGAAGGGAGGTGCCAAAGGGGTTGGGTGCAATGTGGTATGGGTGGCAACTGAAGGCGGAGACCTTGGAGGTCTGATCCTCGGCTGTTCAGACTACCCACCCTTTTTGGAGTCCTTGGAGGGGGTGTTGGAGAGCGCCCCTCCGGGGGACTCCTTTGTTCTGCTGGGGGACTTCAACACTTACGTTGGCAATGACAGTGAGACCTGGAGGGGTGTGGTTGGGAAGAATGGCCCTCCCGTTCTGAAACCAAGGGTTTTGTAATTGGACTTCTGTGCTCATCATGGATTGTCCATAACTAACACCATGTTCAAGCATAAGAGTGTCCATATGTGCTCTTGGCACCAGGACACCCTAGGCCCGGCATTTTCGGTGTCGACTTTGTTGTCAGTCATCTTCTGCGGCCGATGTCTTGGCCCCGGGTGAAACGGGGGGACCCGGAGCTTTCCATGCCCACTCCCGGGTGGTTTCATTCCGGCCCAAACCTGCGCCCAAACAAAACTTGAGGGTTTGCTGGGAACCCCGGGGTGGAGTCTCCCAGGGTGGACTTAAACTCCCACCCTGGGAGAGCTTCAAACACGTTCCGGGGGGGTGGGGGACTTTTGCCGACGGGGACTGTTTTGTCCTCCATTGCCGAGGGGGCTTACTGGAGCTGTGGCGCAAGGTTGTTGGGTTCCCCTGTGTGGCGGCAACCTCAACCCGCTGGGGCACACCGACGTGAGGGATGCTGTCAGGGTGAAGAAGGATCCTTGGCACAATGAGGGGGAAAAAGGACCGGGAGGTCGACAGACCGATTGTTTGGGGGGCGCAGCGTGATGCGGGGGCAGGTCGGTCTGTCGTGGGAAGAGAGGCTGAGTCAAAAAACGAACTCCTATTTACCCGTCGATCTACTTTCCCTACCCTCATTTTTTTTCATGAGTTTTGGGTCATGACCCAAAGAACAGATCACGATACAAGGGGGGCCGAAATGATTTTTCCTCCACAGGTTCGGGGCTCTCCCCTTAGAGATGGGGTGAGAACTCTGTCATGGGGGAGGGCTCGCTGGTTCCTCTGCTTTTCTCCACACGGGGGAGCCAGTTGGGGGGTTTCGGCATCGGGTTTAGGATCCCCGGGACCCCCCCTGGTGGGGTTTTTTCCGGGAAAATTCCCCCCGGGGAGGGGGCCCCAGGGGAAGACCCAGACATGCAGAGGGAAACAGGTTTCGGGCGGGGGCCTGGAAACCCTTTGGGATTCCCCCGACAGCGGCCCCCAAATTCGGGGAAAGGGAAGCTGGGCCTCTCTGTTGTTTTCTGCCCCTGCGCAATGATCCCGGATAAGCGGAAGACAATGGATGGATGGATAATACAAACATTATTTGTATTTCCTTTATTTATGTTTTTATTTTTTATTTATTTATTAGTGTATTTTCTAATGTATTTATCAATATTTTTATTGTTTCAGAAACATTACTTTAATGTAACAATGTCACACAGTAGCGTTAATAGCGGCACAGAGCACTACACTGACAGCTGGAGGCAGGCCTTTAAGCCACAGCTCCAGTCGTCAGTGAGTCATTGGAAACACAACAGGTACAATGCCGAGTAGGGCGAGACCGAGTGGAGTAGAGCCATGAATCCTAAATATAGCCAGTAATAAAGGGGCAATAGTCCAGCCCTAAATCCAGTTGAGAATCCCTGGAAAGACTTGAAAGTTGCTGTTCATAGACACGCTATCTGATCTGCCTGAGTTTAAGCTATTTTGCAAAAATTGGGCAAAATGTCGGTCTTTTATTGTGCAATGCAGTGTTGTTCTATCTCGTAAAATCTAAATAAAGAACATTGGAGATCATGCCGGTAACATGACAAAGTGAGAAAAAGTTCAAGAAGTACTTAATAAACTCGTTAGCACCCAGCATGAAGATGTTATGAACCCAAATATGTCTAGATCATATATTTTATTGCACTAACACTCCTTTTTAAATGATTATTATAGATTTTTCTTTCATTTCTCGCATCCAGTCTAAAGACACTTACACAGAGTCACTGGCATAGTACGGACACTCCATCTTAAATCCTCTCTCAATCATTGTGTAGAATGTGTGATCCACTTTAATACCTGGATACGGAGTGACGCCTGGAAGCAAATAGTTTATTTTGAATACAATATAGACTCCATCTATGCTTGAATGTGCTGTTTCTCTGCTCTTCAGTAAAAGATACCGAGTGAGAAGATCTCCCAGAGCAGAATGCCATAAGCCCAGACATCACTCTTCATAGTGTACATCCCCTGAAAGATGCTCTCTGGAGCCATCCACTTAACCGGCAAACGCACCTGAAATACAAACAGTCACCAACATTAAGTCAATATAAACTAGACTGAACACACAAATGTTATAAAGATTAATATCAGATCACATACATTTCCTCTCACAACATAGTTGGAATCATTCTCGATGTCCCGGGCCAGCCCAAAGTCACCAATCTTCACCTGCCACCCTTTTGTTATCAACACGTTTCGAGCTGCCAGATCTCGATGGATGCACTAAAGATAAACATGTACTAGTCCTTAACTTGCCTTTTATTCGACACAAAAACCTGAAGAAATGTATTTTTATTCTTACGAAACGATTGATGAATCTATACAACATTAATCTTTACACTTTTTATAATAAAATGGTTGACATGTTTTACAAATACAAATCTGAGAACTGTGGCGTGCGTTTGTATCTAGCCCCCCAATACTTTGTAGAACCATCTATGGCTGAAATTACAGCTGCAAGTCTTCTGCATCTGTCTCTAAATAGTTCAAGCTAAGACAGGCTTATTGAGGCTTACCTCAAACTCAGAATTGGATTCAGTGCTGGCCTTTGACTGGGCCATTGTAACACATAAATTAAACCACTACCATTGTAGCTCTGGCTGTTAGTTTGGGGCCACTGTCCTATTTAAGGTGAACCTCTGCCCCAGTCTCAAGTCTTTTGCAGCCTCTAAAGGATTTTCATGCAGGAGTACTTCTTATTTAGCTTGATCTAATTAACTTCCCATCATGTCTGACCTGCTTCCCTGTTCATGCAGGAGAAAAGCATCCTCACAGCATGATACTGCCACCATCATGTTTCATAGTAGAGATGGCATGTTCAGGATTTTCAGTGCTAGTTTTTTGCATCTTGGCCAAAAAAGTTAATTTTGGTCAAATCTGACCTGAGTACCTTCTTCCACATGTGTGCTGTGGCTCACATCGCTTGTAGAAAACTGCAAAAAGGACTTCTAATGGCTTTCTTTCAACATTGACTTTCTTCTTGCTACCCTTCCACAATGGCCAGATTTGTGGAGTGACTCCTGATGCTAATTTATTGCACAGAATACTGATATGTTAGTAAAGGGGTTTTAATACAACACACATTTCTGAGTTCTGCTTGTAAAAAAATTAAAACCATGCAAAGTTTTCCTTGTACTTCACAATTTCTGTTGCTCTATTATATAAAATACCAATAACATACATTGAATGTTGTGGTTGTAAACTGACAAGATGAAATTTTTGGGTGTTTGTCTCTTACATTTTTGGAGGAGAGGAACTCCATCCCTTTGGCCACTTGAAAGGCAAAGCTGAGCAGATCATCAAAGGTAAGAGCCTGCAGTTCTGTCTGATCTTCTTCACTCTCGTACATTTCTGGATCTGACAAACCCGGTTTTGATTTTAAACCATTTATAACAAGAGACTTTTTAATTTTTCACTCCATCTCTTGATGTGGTGTCTCTCACCTTCCATGTCATTGGAGCTGAAGGTGATGAGGGCAACGTTCTCCTGCCCTCTTGTGGTGGAGCCTTGCATGGGCATGTAGTTGTCCGCCGCTGTTATCAGCTCCCTGAAAGTACACAAACATTCGATGATTATAATGCTGATGTACTCTATACAGTGTGGTTTTGATTTGCCATAGTACCTATAAAAGGAAAATGATGACACTGTACATTATTTAAGTAATTAACATTCCTGCTGTGTTTCTTCTTACTTGGAGTTTTTCTTGGGCTGCAGGTTGTGGTACAGGCTGCTGAAACGGTCCCTGTTAAAGGCGTCAGTCACAGACTTGTGATAGCGGTCACCGCTCTTCTTCAGATAATTCAGCAGGTCACCATAGCAGCAATACTGGAAAATCAGGTATATGGGTCCTACAGAAAGGTATTATTTATTTTTACAATAAAATTAAATTGCATGCACTGCAAAAATGCATGTGCCTATCTGTATTTAATTAATCTATCTCCCTATGACACAGTCAGACAGATGATTTCAAACATACCAGTCTCTGTGCATGCACCGAGCAGGTTAACGATGTTGTCATGTTGACCAATGTGAGTCAGCATCTTGAGCTCAGACATGAGAGCTTCCTTCTCTACAGAGTGGTGTTTTTCTGCCGAGTGAAAATAGAGATCAGCAGCTGAAGCAACCGCCTCTGTGGATTTCTGAAACTGACTCGTTTAAACAAACACTGACCTTGTAGCATCTTGACGGCCACCTGGTGTGAGACTCCGGGCTGGTTGATGCCATAAGCTGTAGCCTGAACCACCCTGCCAAAAGCTCCAGAGCCCAGCTCTTTTCCTGAGGGAGGGAAAGAGAAATATGAAAAAACATGAGATGTTTGCTAAAATGAGCTCCTTGTAAATCAGGAACCTAGAAAGTAAACAAAACAAGTCTAAGTTTATCTTCTTATTTGCTGTGTTAGCAGTTTTAAAGATATGCAAAAAAAGTTACATTAATTTATCTTTTATTGCCAAACCATATCATCACATTGAAAAATTAAGCAAAATCCAGCTGTTAATCCTAAATATTTAAAATTGACGTTAAGAAATAGTTGTTTTTAAAAAATCACCTGGGCCAGACATATCAACACCCCTAAAATATTTCTGTAAAATAAACATATTTTTTTCCATCTAGTTTTGACTTTTTTAAGTTGATTACAGTTTGAACTTTTATTTAGTAATCCAGGATTTCCTGTTTCCCAAAGGTTAATTATAGAGGCAAATTTCTAATAGTCACTCTTCAAAATGGGAAAGATCGGAGCAGCATGTTGTAGTCTCTCCATCTCCATCTCCATCTTTTTACTCTACATTCAGCTAATGTATGTAGAGTAACATGCTGAGGGCTTTATGCCTCACTTATGGGAAGATGTTTTAACCTTTTATAGCCAGGATGGATCTTTGTACCAAATATGCATGTTTTGATTGTTCCAAGTCATAATTAACATTTTAGATATCAAGACTAGCATTCTTTTTATCCACAGTAAATGTTGCATCTACAGTATATCAAGCTTTAATCTTCACAGGACAAATGATGTCACATTTTTCATTTGTTGTTTTGGTGCTCCTATACATAAATACATTCTACCTTATCAAGAATAAACATTGTGGATAGCTGAGAATAAACTCTCACTTCAGATATATATCTTCCAAATGAACAAATTACGAAGGTAGGTTAGGTAGGTTTTTTAAAAACATCTAGCCATATTCGCATGCTGCTCATACAAGTTGGCCTCTTGTGATAGCGCCCTAAATAAAATTGTTTGTTATCCTTTCAAAAATGCTGAGTGAAAGAGAACCAAAAGTGTAAAATTCCTTAGCATTCCCTGCCCAATTGAAGCAAGTCCCAATCCTGGAGTGAAAGCACCATTAGGTTGAGCTTTTGGCAGCAAACACTCCAGATGGGTATGGCATGAAACAAAGGATGAACAGAAAAGCACATTAAGCCCACTATTAACCAGAGTGGAGGGTCTGAGATGGTGTGGGCCTCTTTCTCTTTCAAAGGTCCTGAGAACCTTCTTAGAGGTTGTCATATTTAACTCTCTGAAATACCAGAACATTTTAAGTAAAAAGCTGGTGGTCGCTAATAGCAAACTCAAAATAGGTCCTATTTGGGTATTTCAGCACAATACCGACATAAAACATATGGACAAATGGTCCACCAAAAATAAAATCAACTGTCTTCTGCAAAAAGAAGAATAAATTATTTACTTTTGGTCCATTTTAGGTATGCTGTGAATGCTCGTTCTCTTAAAAAACTAACTGAACCATGTATACACTTATTAGTCCCAAAGGGTGGAAACTTTTTGCATGTAATTTTATTCTTTTAATACGCAATATGTAATAATAAATTTTTTGTGTTGTTACCTATAGAAGAATAAATAATGTTTAATCTATCAGCATTTTTAGCCAGCACTTTTTCCTAATAGATATTTCATATTTCCAAATACATCAAATTTGACTTTGACTGGATTGGACTGCAATTGACTGCAATAAGTTGATTATTAAAGTATTTTTGTCTTTTTCTGTAAATATATAAAGGGTTGTTGTGACTCCTACCAAGCTCTAGGTTCTGCCTAGGAAACTCCCATTTCTTGTCGTAAATAAAGTCCTTGAAGTTGATGTAGATGTAGTCGTTGTCATTAGGTCCAACCATCTGGATCATCTGAAGCTGAGGCTGATATTGGGGTTTCTGTTGGAAACAAAAATGATTTAGTGTAATTTTCTTCTATGTTTGTGCTTGTGTCTGCACTGGTTCCGCTTGTGATGCATACCTTCCTCTTGATGTAGTACAAGAGCAGCACTGAGACTAGTGCCAGAGCCAGGAGCAAAGCCATTGTTCCGATTTTCAGTAGCAGTACGCTATTATCAGAAGGTGGATCAGCTAAAAAAACATCAATATGGCAGAAATCAGCAATACCAACCTGCTTTAATGAATATGGAGGGTGACTGAGGTTGTGTTACCTCTGAAGGCTTGGGTTTTGGGGTTTTCATACACATAATAAACAATACACCAGGGGTTTTCAAGCCAAACTTGGTTCCTCAAGCAAAACTTTAATTTCCGTCCAGTCACCAGGTCTTGGCTTACGGAGCTGTTGAGTTTCATGTTACAGAAGTCACCAGAAACTGGGTGATTCACCTCCCTAATCACTTCCCAGAATGTGTCTGTGTCAGAGCTGCAGTGAGACAAAGACCACTGATCTTCAACAATCATGCCTACAGACGTCTCTGAGGTGAGCTGCCGTGTAATTCTTATACCTGTTGTTGGAGGATGAGCTCGACATCCATGTAGAGTTTGCTGGCAGGGTACTCACAGTCTCAACCACAAAGTGATTATTTTCTTCTCTAAATTTCTGTTTCTGTGCATCTGCAAGGAAATTCTTAAATTATAGGCAATGCTGATACTTTTAACTTTTAACAATGACACAGACGTTACTTACCTACAACACAAACTGTTGTAGTCTTTGTTTCTGTTTTTCCTCCAGCTGCCAGGTGTAGCTTATATACTCCTGACTGGAGTGAATTACAATACTTCAAAGTCCTGAGAAATTAGAGAAACGGTCAAGAGAATTATATGGTAAAAATAACGTAGATCCCTTTCCACTTTAGGGATTTACGCATCAGGGCACAAAAAACAAATATCTTGTGTTTATGAGGCTTTCAAGGTTAATTTACAACCAGTAATAAAAAAAGAGAAAAGTGGAAAAGCTAAGTACAGTTATGATCCAATAGCTTGTTGAACCAGTTTGAGCAGAAATAACTACGTTTTCTGTATGACTTCATCAGTTTCTCACGCCATTATGGATTAGTCTTGGCCCACTTTTGTTTAAAACACTGCTTGCATGACTGGTCTCACATTGAAATCTAAAAGACTTTAATATACAGAGGAGCTCAGGGTTGACATAATGACTTCAAGTGCCGAGGTTCTGTGTTGCTTAACAGGGCCAAATTATCAGCCCTCCACCCTCGTGCCTGACAGTTACTATGAGCTGCTTTAGCTGATATACAAGACTTTGGTTCTCAGAAGTCTTGTGGTCCATTCAGATGCACTTTTGCAAACCCAAGTTGCATTGCCACACTCTTCTTAGCTAGAAGAGGCGTTTTGCCCAGTCCTTTTCTACAGGTGCCCTGCAACAGTTATAGCGACAGAAGTGTTTCATGTTACAACCCACACGTAAGTGTGTTTATTAGGATTTATTGTACCAGGCCAGTAGAAAGTCTTGCCTCTTTGTAAAGTAAAAGGACGAAGATATATGGTTTTCTACATTTTTTTACAAATAAAAATCAGATATGCAGTGCATCTGCATACTTTATAGAACCACAACATCTATAGACTGAAATTTACACCCATTCCTCTTTGCGAAGAAGCTCATGGTCAGTCAAACTGGATGATGAGCAAATGTAAACATCTTCTTTTTACAGATTCTCGAGTGGATTTAGGTCTGGAACAGGACTCTGTTATGATCCTTAGGTGTTTGGGTTTGTGGGGGTTTTATCCTTTTTCTGTTGTTTATGTTCTCTATGGTGTTTCCATATTAGTTCATTCCTTTGTGTTTAGTTTCCTGGTGTATTCTTGTGTTTTGTTCTTTGTACATTTGAAATTGTTTCTGTTATATCACTTAAATTTTTCCCCTGGGTTTGATAGTTTCTTTGTATCTCCCTCCCTTAGCTTCCCTGCTTTCATCCTGACACAGCTGCTCCACATTTCCTCTGTTTAGCTAATTTTGTTCCTTTGTCATCGTCCCCCTGCCTCAGTATTTAAGCACCTGATTTCTTATTGTTCAGTGCCAGATTCTTCTGTTATCCGCCATGTTCTCTGTTCCTCTGTCAGCCAGCCTGTTGCTCTGTCTATTTTGTATGTCCTGTTCTCCTTGTGCAGCACCACATGTAAGTTTTCTATTTTATTTATTAAACTAGCTCTGTTGCCAGTTCATCTGCACTCGGATCCTTCTCTAAACAAACATGACAGACTCGCTTTCTTTCAACAATGCCTTTTTTTTCCTTCAGGGCAGAGTTTTACAGTGCACAACTACAACTTTTCCCCCTGACCTATAGATCTCCACATGACCTTCAGAGTTACCATGAGTCTCCTTGGAGGTTTCTCTGAAGCCTGCATTTGTGGCATACTGTTTAAATCTTCAGATGACGGATTAAACGGTGCTCTTTGAGATTTTCCAATATTTTCATATTGTTTTAGAACCTCACTCTGCTTTAAATATCTCCACAACTCTCTCCCTGATATGTCTGCCGTGTTCCTTTGTCTTCATGCTGTTTGTTCACGGATGTTCTTTAACAAACCTCTTAAGGCTTCACAGATTTATTCTGATAATAGTTTGCACACAGGTGAACTATATTTACTAAGGTAGCTTCTGAAGGCAGTTGGTTATGCTGTATTTAATTTATGAGTATTATTTATTTCAAGAATTGCCTTTGTTAAGACTAGATCATTTTTATTATATCATTGTACATAAACGCGGGCTGCACGGTGGCGCAGTTGGTAGCACTGTTGCCTTGCAGCAAGAAGGTCCTGGGTTCGATTCCCGGTCTTTCTGCATAGAGTTTGCATGTTCTCTCCGTGCATGCGTGGGTTCTCACCGGGAACTCCGCCTTCCTCCCACAGTCCAAAGACATGCCTGTTAGGTTAACTGGTCACTCTAAATTGCCCTTAGGTGTGTGAATGAGTGTGTATGGTTGTTTGTGTGTTGCCCTGCGATGGACTGGCGACCTGTCCAGGGTGGACCTGCCTCTCGCCCATAGACTGCTGGAGATAGGCACCAGCTTCCCCGTGACCCACTATGGAATAAGCGGTAGAAAATGACCAACTGACTGTACATAAACGCTGATGTGAGTTAACAGAAAAAGCCAATAAACCTCATATTAAATGATTATCTTTGAAAAAACATTATTCTGAGATTATGAAGCTTTGCTTTATGAAACTACCTGTTCTTTGCTACCCATAGGTCCATGATGCATTTGGTGACACTACCATCAGGAGCTTCCCAGTAGCAGTGCTGTAGCACAGGGTGGTAGGAGACACCTGCTTCCAAACAGGAGTTGTTCTGGGTTATCACAAACTGGTTAGGAAGCTGGGAGGAGAGGAAGCTCTCAGCTGAGGAGACATGAGAATATGAAGCATGATCAACAAGATTAAATTATGAATTAATTATTGTACAACAATGATTAATAAAAACTGTTATAGTTCTTGGCGAGCACTGTTACTAACCCGTAACATGAACATCCACAGATTTAAATTTGTTGCAGGTGTATCTGCCGCTGTGGTTAAAGGTAACCGATTCGATGAAAACATACACCATTTTACTTTCGTAATGTTGATCCTCTCTAATACAGATCTGGAAGAAACACCCCATTTTATAATCATGTACAATATTTTATTTGAGGTAAAAACTGTTGTTTAAAAAAATTTGGTTCTATTTGGATATCTATGCATAACACGGCCAGGTACCGACAGGCAGGTCTGCATTTAGAAGGGTGTGGGCTACGGCCAGTTTTGGTGCTGTTTTATGGAGGTAAATTTGTCTCAATATTATTCAATCAAACAAAAAACTAATCTCAATCAAAAAAAACTAATCTCAATCAAAAAAATAAATTGTGGTCAAAACTTTTGGAATATTCAATCAAAAAAAAACTTTGCGCAAATTTGCGCATGTCAAAAATCTTTGGTTACGACTCTCGCTCTTTTGGTTTTGACGCTCTCTGTTTTTGGTTGAACTCAACGAATTTTGAGTGCTGGAAACATGAACATCCTGGGCCTAAAGACGAATGATTTAAGACGTTCCCCTATTGGTTAGCGCTGACTAAAGCGTCCGCTCGAACTGCAGGGCTTGTTGTACAGAAGAAAACTGCGGTTAAGTGAGCCGACAATCAGAAATACTCGGTCACGCCAGCCGACACCAGCTCTCTCTTAAAGATTAGCGTAGCGCATACAAGGTGCATTACGGTAATGGAGCAGAAAGTACCCGATCCTGGCAACGGAACCTACAGGAACCTACACGAACAAGGAACCTACAGAACATTTATATTAATTACATTTTTACAACTTTCACATTCACGTTTTATGTAAAATAATAAATATTTAATATTTTACTGTACAATTTATTTTTTTGATTGAGATTAGTTTTTTTGGATTGAGATTAGTTTTTTGTTTGATTGAATAATATTGAGACGAATTTACCTCCATACTGTTTTACACATGCAAATTACAATAGACTGATATCAGTGATCAGGAATTTCAAGCTTTTCGAGCTTGTCCACATTAAAATTGGGATTTTCTATAATTTTGTAAAAGGTTTCTCATTGACACTGTGTCATTTCTTGAAATGACTTCATCCACTAAAAAAATGTTGTTTTAACCATGTAAAACCTCTATGCAGTCACTCAAACGTACCCAGGCCCACTGCCTGCTAAGCTCTTGTTAGTTTCTAGCACAGGCTACTGGGTACCAACTTGATTCTTGTCGATGTAGTTTTTATGTGACAGGTTTTCAGTAGAACATAGTATTTGTCAAGTTGTTTATTTTCCCCATAGGCACCCTGTACACACTTTGTTGTTCCCTTGTAGGTACCAGACTGTTTTATGCATTACTATTGAAACTTTTAGGCTAATAATAAAAGAAAAATCACAGTTTCATCAGTTTACTGTACCTCATTCGCTTTGTTCACCAAAACTTTGCCGTCATATTCCCAACTAATACTTGAATCGTCCTGATTTCTGCAGCGAAGTACCAAAGGATCACCGGGGCTTATGGTCACACTAGAAACTTCATCTTGTTGCGCTGAATTAGTATCAACAGCTGAAACGTAAAACACTTTGAATTATTTAATTTATTTCTCCATCTTTTTTTACTAGTGCCATTTGAGATAAATCTTGAGTTAACTCTTTGGCCTGAAGCATATTCTGAGATGTGTCTGATTTTATTTGTATGTAATTACCAAAGTCATACAGCTGGGTGCATTCTTGTCCTTCATTGTTGGTGGCACAACACATCGCTCCACTTATATAATACAAGGAAGTTGAGATTGAGCTCTCTGCTGTCCAAGCATCAATATCTCTCTGATTCCCACCCATTTCTGGACTGAGAAGAAACATTAAATATTCAAGAGTCAAATGATAAAAATATGTTTTTATTAAAATACTGTATGAATAGAGTACATTATAATCTTACTGAAACTGAATTTTGGGCCTTGGAGAACCCTTAGAGATGCACTTAAAAAAAGGAGAACTACGCTGGTTGCCCATTTTATCCAGAGACAGCTGTGGTTTTGAGGGACGTCCTAGGAAGCAGATGAATCCAATTGTTTAACATAGTTTTAATTCAACTTTTTATCTGTATAAAGGCTGCTGAGTTAATCATTGGTGAAGATAAGAAGTAGATGAGCTGCTACTCACCAGCTACATCAAGATCAACAGTTTTTGAGACATTGGTCCCACTCGGATTTCCACAGCTCAGATTATACCTCCCAGAATCTGTCATTGAAATTTGTGGTATGACTGTGGAGACACGCCTGTTTCTGGAGAGGTTTAAAAAAAAATGCTCAAATTTGGGTACATAAAAGAGAGAAACAGGCCCATCGGCAAGTGTATACACTGACATTTCTATCATTTGGCCTTTATCTCTCCTCCACTGGCAGACAGTGTTATCAGGGAGGCCCTCCAGGGAGATGATGAGTTGCTTACCATCCGACAACTTCAAGATCACAGGATCAGTGGCTTCTAGGTGGTCAGCTGGCTGAAAGCACTCCAGCTGGAAGGCAAAACAGCATTGAAACTCTCTTTACAGAGACATTTTGTGTTCAGTGGCAGTTCCTGCATTTTTGGTGCACAAATATACGGTGCTGTGATAAAGTATTTGCCCACTCACAGATTTTCTTTGCTTTTGCTGCCTTTTTACGCTTAGATGTTTGAGATCATCAAACAGATTTTAATATCAAGCAAAGATAACCAGAGTAAATACAAAATGAACTTTTCAAGTGATGGTTTCATTTATTAAGGAAAAAAGCCAAGCAAACCAACACGGCCCTGTGTGAAAAAGCAGTTGTCTCCTACACATTATAACTAGTTGTGCCACCCTTTGTGGAATTGACTACTGTGGCACTGACACCTGGTCATAAGTCTGTTACATTACTGTGGGGGAGGTTTGCCCTTCCTTCTATCCAGAATCGTTTTATTTCAACAACATGAAACGCCTGCTTAAAGTCATAGCACAACATCTCAATCCGATTTCATGCCGGACTTTGACTGGGCCACTCCAAAATCTTCTGTTTTTTTTGTTTTTTTAACCATTCAGACGTGGTCTTACTGGTGTGCTTCAACTCATTGTCCAGCTGCATAACTGACGCGTCGTTGAGCTTAAGGTCAGGAACTGATGGCTGGACATTCAGGATTTTCTGGTATGAAGCAGAATCTATGGTTTCATCAAGGTTTGGAGGCAGCAAATCGATCCCTGACCATCAAACTATCACCACCATGTTTGATTGTTGGTATGATGCTATTTTCCTAAAGTGCTAAGCTAGTTTTACGCAAGATGTAATGGGATGTGCACCTTTTAAAAAGTTAAACTTTTGACCACAGAATATACCTAAAGATCTTCAAGATGTTTTTTTTTTGTTTGATAGATGTGCGATGGGCCTTTTAGTTATTTTTTGTCAGCAGTGGTTTTGGCCTTGAAACTCTATAATAGAGGTCATCTTTGCCCAGCCTATTTCTTATGGTCCTCAACTGAGCTGAATGAGGTCTGTAGATCTTTTAATGTTATTCTTAGTACTTTGGTGACCTCCTGGGTGGGTCTCTTGCAGTAATTTTGGACACAGGACCCATCTCCTTCTTGAATGGTATAATAGTTGGACATTTCCATGCTGTTCAAACTTCAGCATAATTGTTTGAACAGTTGAACAGATGAACATGGCACCGTCAGTCCTCTGGACATTGTACCCGAGGAGGAATCAGACTTGTGGAGGTCCACAGTTTTTAACTAATATCTATGGTTGATGTTTTTATTTTCAATGTGTCACACAGGGAAGCAATGTGTTTGAGGTGTTGTGTTAACTAAAATGTGAAGAATTTACAAAGCCAAGACATCATCATCTAGACGTTTCCAAATTGTTTGAATGCATGATAAGCTTGGTGTATGTAAACTTCATTTCAATTCAATTCAATTCAATTCAATTCAATTCAGTTTTATTTATATAGCGCCAATTCACAACACATGTCGTCTCAAGGCACTTCACAAAGGGTTTGGAATGATGCAGGGTTGTTGGGGAGGTTAGAATAAACTACTGAGTGTTAGAGTTTGGCCATTTTAGAAGGGGCTATGTGTAGGGATACTAAGTAAAATAATAAACTGATAAAGTTTGTCCACTGGTGGCCATTGTTATACTAAAAAACACAAGGATTGGGGGTGCCTCTCTCTGTCAGACTGATTACAACCATTGGAAAAGAGAAGAGGAAAAGAGAACTTCTGAACTTCAACAAAGCAATAAAATGTTCTAAAAAAAAAGAGTAAAGGTTTCACAAATTACAAATTGTATTTTAAGGAAACCATATTTATTGTGGACTAATTCACATTGAATATGTTTGAATCACTGGTCAATCGACTTCAGTTTTCAAACTTGGCCAATCTAAGGTCTCCCCAAACTGGTGGTGTAGGGGTTAAGCGCGGGACCACATGTAGGGGCTTTAGTCCTTGAAGCAGCCGTCCCGGGTTCGAGTCCCGGACCCGGAGAACTTTGCCGAATGTCTCCCCCTCTCTTTGCCCCTCTTTCCTGTCTACCTACTATTGAAAAATGAAACATAAAGGCCTCTAGTGCCGAAAAAATATCAAAAAAAAAAAAAAAAAGTGCACAGCTACACTCACCGGCCACTTTATTAGGTACAACCTGCTAGTACCGAGTTGGATCCCCTTTTGCCTTCAGAACTGCCTTAATCCTTCGTGGCATAGATTCAACAAGGTACTGGAAACATTCCTCAGAGAGTTTGGTCCATATTGACATGATAGCATCAAACAGATGCTGCAGATTTGTCGGCTGCACATCCATGATGTGAATCTCCTGTTCCACCACATCCCAAAGGTGCTCTATTGGATTGAGATCTGGTGAATGTGGAGGCCATTTGAGTCCAGTGAACTCATTGTCATGTTCAAGAAACCAGTCTGAGATCATTCGTGCTTTACATTACACCAACCACCATCCTGCACCGTTGATACAAGGCAGGATGGATCCATGCTTTCATGTTGCTGATGCAAAATTGTGACGCTATCATCAGACCAGGCAATGTTTTTCTAATCTTCTATTGTCCAATTTTGGTGAGCCTGTGCGAATTTTAGCCTCAGTTTCCTGTTCTTAGCTGACAGGAGAGGCACCCAGTGTGGTCTTCTCCTGCTGTAGCTCATCCGCCTCAAGGTTCGATATGTTGTGCGTTCAGGGATGGTCTTCTGCATGCCTTGGTTGTAACGAATGGTTATTTGAGTTACTGGTGCCTTTCTATCCGCTCGAACCAGTCTGGCCATTCTCCTCTGACCTGTGGCATCAACAAGGCATTGGCACCCACAGAACTGCCGCTCACTGGATATTTTCTCTGTATGGACTATTCTCTGTAAACCCTAGAGATGGTAGTGCGTGAAAATCCCAGTAGATCAGCAGTTTCTGAAATACTCAGACCAGCCCGTCCGGCACCAACAACCATGCCACGTTCAAAGTCACTTAAATCACCTTTCTTCCCATTCTGATGCTCGGTTTGAACTGCAGCAGATCGTCTTGACCAAATCTAAATGCATTGAGTTGCTGTCATGTGATTGGCTGATTAGAAATTTGAAAGCAGACAGCTTTCTAAAAATGCTAATTTTAGTTGGTTCAGTTACCTCCTGTGATGACTGAGTCATTTACCCTTTGCATTTTCTACTTCCATTTTTAGTGGAATTGTTGTAAAAATAATCAATCTTGTGACAGCCTTATATTGTGTTTGTTCTGGAAAACCAGCAGTCAAACAATGGTTCACATTTCTCTTAGTGTGTTGAAAAAATGGATATTTCAAAACAAATCTTATCATCCCTGATAAAAAATACATATTTCTTCTGATTTGTGTCACTTTGGACATATCAGCACCATATTCTAACTTCGACAAGATTATTCTTTTACCTTCCAACTGGACACACACGTCTGATTCTTAACTACATCAGAGCATAGCGCTTTCACCGCACACAGCAGGAGAGCAGCTGAAAAGACAAAAAAAAACAATAAAATTAAAATTGAATTTGAGTTTGAAAACTGATACAATTTTTCAGTATTTATATAACAAATAAGAAACATCCAGAAAGTAAATGCTCTGTCTTTTCATGGATTTAATGTATTTTGTTGGGAGTTTTTGTGACAGACAAATTCAGTTCGTTTCAGTATATTTATTTAGTGCCAATTCTCAAAAAACATCGCAAAGTAGGTTATAATTGTGAAGGGGAAGCTAAAGAATGCATGGTTTAAAAATCTTAAGTTAAAGTTAAGTTAAGTAAAAAAAAATTTAAAACATCTTCGGCATGCCTTCCGCTTCACAATTATGCAGCACCTGGTGTTGGTCTATCACACGGAATCCCAAAGAAATACATAAAAATGTGTGGTTGTGATGTCACAACGTATGAATAAGTCCAAGCTGTGTGAATAGTTATATGAAGAACAGTAAAGCGTATGTTTTTTAGGGTTATGTTTTTTGTACTTATTTATTAGTAAAATATTCAATATATTTTCAATGATGTTGGAAATGTCAATAAATTTGCTTCAGGTAGTGTTATGAGTTATGCGGACATGGTGTCGTCATGTAATTTTCCTGGCAGAGTGGGTATAACAATACCCAACATTATCAACTCTGCATGCCACCCATGGCGCAGAAATGCCCCTGATCTGGGTGGACCGCTCAGCACTGTAACCATTGTTTTTAAATTGGTGGTGTGGAAATATAAATGCCTTATTATTAGTAGTGTGGAAATATAAATGCCTTATCATTAGTAGATAAAACTAAGATATATTTGGGACTTTGCCGCTCTTAGATTGATTATTATTAGGAGTTTTTAGTTATGCTTTTGAGAGTTAGAAAAATCCTTAAACAGTAGCTTCTAGTGTGATCACATAATGAGTGTTTATTATTCAAGGTTAAAGCTTGCAGGTGTCTCCTGTCTGTATCATGAGAAGTCGGTAGTGTTGGGGAAGCATGGTACTCCTCTTAGGGCTAACCGAAACTCTGATAACTCTCCCTGAAACTTCCTGAAGTAGTGTGGGAAATAATTCTTAATTAAATAATAAAATGTATCTATGTTCCTTTGATGCTGTTGCTGGGGAGACGTCCACAGACAGAATGATTGTGTATGTGTACTGCATGGCAGCGTGGGGTATAAAATGTAATGAAACCCCAGTCAGACGACACACACGGGTTTCCAAGGTATAGCAGTGTAAGTGTGACGTCTCCCTCTCTGAATTCAGATTGGTTTTAATAAACTTGTGGAAACGTACAACTGATCTCGGACTGAGGATTGTCCATTTGGGGTGCCAAATAAAACGAGTTGATGAGAGGTGAGGAGTAATGTAGGAGTTAACGGACGGCCAGTAAAGTTTTTCTACCTCGACAGTGGCAACTTTAAGAAATACATTACTTGAAAGTTAATTAACAGTGTCCCTTAGATTAGGATGCTGCATGCTATCATGAGAAAATATTACATTTATATAAGGTTGAACTTTGGCAACAATATATTTATCATATATTCAACATCTCTGGGTTACACTTTTTATAACCACTTGTGTAATACATGTGATTAAAATATTACTGTATTTGGGTCCTTTACAGTAAATCAAATTAAAATAGCCTGGTAAAAATAGCTCGTCAAAAACTGCATAGATTATAGATTGGGTAACATCAGTTGAGAACTAAGATAAAATATTATTAATAGACTAAACCCCTTAAAAGCATCCATAAAAACACAACAATCTGAGTACTGAAAATTCCAAAATGTCAACTTAAAGAGTTAGTAATATTATTAATAGAATTAACCATTAGTATTATTAAGTATGTAGACATTTTTATAGTGGACTAAGTAGAGATCCTTATTCTTGTAAGTTGATTGCACGTGTAACTACCCAACACTGACGATCAGCGAATGCATACAAATTAGCTGATCTACAAATGTGTCTATGTATTTATTATTCTTAATGTTGCTCTGTTTAAAGCTTCAAAGAAAGTTTCTCATTTTTAGACATTTCAATTAGGCCAATAATATAGACTGAATAACTACATAATTTTTGCATCATCAGTAATAGACTAAATGCTGTCTCTTACCTGCAACCGTGTATGTCTTTCTCCGCATCATGATGCTTCCTAACTCTTTGGGTTGCATACACAGCCTCAGACAGCTCTGTGAAACTCTGCTGTGCAGGATGTGAGCCAGTATGTTTTAAAGAGGAAGTAATATACAACTGCAAATACTCACGCCCTTAGTTAGATCACATAACCGGAATACTCATGGTACAGAATAAAAAAAAAATCTAAACACTGAAGCCACAAAAACTATCCCGATGTCACAAGTAAATATAATCATCTACAGTTGCTATGGCAGGTAATTATTTTTATACAAAAAAGGAACTATATTTTAAGCAAAGAGAGAAAAAAATGTGCTCTACTATATTAATACATTTCCATTTACTTTAGGGCCAATTTGCTTGTTTTTCCAAATGCATGAAGAACAACTTGCATCACTACAGGCTGAGCTGGCCCAAATTTTATAGCGCCCTGAGGAGAATTTTATTTGGGGTTCTGCTTCCTGATAAGCCCTTCTCCCACCACCCACTACAGCACCACTAATTTAACTACTTTACCTAAAACCAACAGTTGATTTTAATATATTACAAAGCAAATTTCACTTAATCCTCATATTAGTTACTTCAAAGTATTTATTACGTAACAGCAGTGAATAAATTGAGGAGAAAGATTTATTTCTCTCACATACTCATTAGGTCTGGCCAGTCATGTCCAGAGTATAACATTTTAATGCAGACTTTCTGGAGTTTGAATAGGAGGGGCCAAGTTTAATTGGTAGTGCTTACAAACAACTACTAGAAAAAGAAGAAATATGAGAACAATTTTAAGGTTTTTTTCTATATTTTGTATTCAAAAAAGCAGTTTTATTTTCTTATAAATGCAACTACAAACTTGACGTTAGGGATCTTTATTTTGCGTGAGCAGTTATGTGCTCTTGGGAGCCACCTGTAGGGCTGGATGTCTAAACTCAACGTTGCAAAATGATCTAAATTGTGACTTAAGACAAAAACAAAGAATAATCAACAATATAAAGTTTATTTGTAGATTAAACATAACAAGATTGTTCATTTAACTAATGTTTTCGCTCTTTGATATTGTCTTTCCTAAAATATCAATTGCATGCACATCCCTCCCATCACTCTCCTGTAGTTATAATACAGGACTTACTGTCAGGTTGCTCCCATAAGGTCAAGCTGGGTCCCTACTTCTCCACTGCTCTCAGACTGAACACTGGGACACTGCAGGGTTGTGTGCTCAGTCGAATCCTCTACAGCTTCTATACATTTGACTGTGTCCCTATCCACCACAGAAACAACATCATAAAGTTAATCTCGGCATCAGGAGAACGAGTTGGCATACATGGATGAGGAGGAACTTACCATTGGCTGGACCTGTGTGGAGCTGCTAGGTGTAGCAGAGGCAGGTTTTTCTAAAAATCCTCAGACAAAACCATTTCCCCAAAAATCTGCTCCTTGCCTTCTACCACTGCTCCACTGAGAGGGTACTCATGTATGGATGTGTGTGGAACAGGCAACTGCGCTTCCTCAGAAAGGAAGGCGCTCCACTGGGTCATTTAGTAACCAGACAAAACAATTAGCTGTACCCTACCCACCCTGGAATAAATGCACACCTCCCAATCCGGCTAAAAAGCTATAGACATTTCACTGGACTTATCGCATACTGGACAATGCCTTTTCCATCTTTTGCCAACAGGAAGGAGATACAGAGCAAGGAAAACCAGAACAAACCGCATCCAAAACAGTTTTTTCCCCAAAGCAAGCATGGCCATAAACTCACAATAAAGTCAATTACATTGGTTGTAATTTGTACATTTTACCAGTGCAATTCCTGTCTATCAACAAGTGCATTTCCATTTTTATATTCCTATGTTATATTATTACTGTGCGCTTTTTTAACCATCATGCCTCACTTTACTATTTACTTGCAATTTCGTTATATGTCAATTGACAGCTTTTAGGACAGCCAACAGCAGCTGTATTTACTGAGATTGGTAACAATGTTTAAGAATGACTTGGGCCGGCTCTGACAATAATATAATATATTCAGTTACTTTTAACATACTTTTTTCCTAAACCATGTCTACACCACATGTTAATGTAGTGGTTTTAAACTGCATCCCTTTTCTTAATATTAATTTATTTAAAAAATCCGAATAAAAACAAAGCAGTAAATCCTAGTAGTTGCTATAGAAATGACTGCTGTAAGATGTGTTTGCAGCCGGTGAACCGCTGCTGTACCCAGGATGCAGAGCCATGCTCGCTGCTCCGGAGCTTAGCAGCCAGAGTGCAAGCAGAAAACAACAGGCTACTCTGCAAAGAAGGCAGCTGCATGGATAGCGACAACAACAACGAGCAGGATCTCACGCATGCAGTCATATTTACTTAGAACGAAATGCATTTTATATTCATAATGCGAGGTACTAAATGTTTTCCGTGAGCTGAACAGATTTGCTCCGTTGCTTTGAGGGGAAAGTGTTTGTAAAGTAGCTGGCTAGCACGCTAGCTCTCCGCGTCTCCTCTATGGTTGAGCATCTTCCGGCAGCAGCAGCGGTGCCATGAACAGTGGACTCCCACCTTCCGCTGCTCCGCTCGGGGGTGCCGGGATACCCAGTGTCAAGGTAAAGTTTTGCCGATACTACGCGAAAGACAAAACCTGCTTTTACGGAGATGAGTGCCAGTTCCTGCATGAGGATCCCTCCATGGGAAGCATGTCGCTGCACGGAGGCGGCGGCAGCCCCATCCCGCTGCCAATGGCCGGAGGTGGCGGGACGCCAGCGGGGTATTCCCTCGGCGGCACGGCGGCAGCGGCCATCCCAGGCGGTGGAGGGACCGGAGTGTCAAAGAAAAGCGAAGCACTGGGGCCTGCAGGCACGACTATGGAGGGGCAACTGCTAACCAGTAAGTAAACTAAGCAAAGCCACACACGGGTGGGCTGATTTAGCCAGACTTTTCCAAAGGGCCTCCCGGAACTATGTTTAAATTTAGTCCGAGGATTACGCTGGGCCTTTTCACTTTAGAACAGCATGCTTGACACTTAACTTGCAGACAGAAACTCTTTAGGACGCAGATAGCTGCTACTGTATTCTTTAGCTGTCTTGTGAAAAAGATCTGTCTTCATGCTTTGCTAGCTGGCTCCGCTATTAGAGGCTGTAAAACAAATTATACCTCTGGAGCTCAGATTGAGGCCTGTTGTTTTTGTATGACAGCTGGGTGGGCAGCTATCAGCTAGTTAGCATTAGCTAAACTAGCTTGTTTGATTGTTTATCAAACTTTTTTACTTCTGGCCTCGATTCCAATCTGTATATAAATGTTAATATTTTTGGTGTTGGTTATATCACAGTTTTTTTATTATTATTAAGCGAATATATAGATTTATTTTAAATGTCAGCTCTATCATTAGCATGTCAGTGCTAGCTGTCTTCATGTCATTGTTTTTGCTTTCTGGTGGCTTCCTTTCTCAGGGTAAACAATTATTTAAATGTTTCAGTGTGTAGTAGCGTTTATCTGGACCAGCTTAAACTCAAGCACAGAAATCAGTAACTCCCAGTGGAAACTTCGTTTTGAGATCTACTACATATCGCCTTGTGGCAGTCTCCGGAAGAGTTTCCGTGCAGTGTTTACATGCTTTATAATTAGCTCTGTAAGTGGGTAATTACACAGCCTCATAGTAATCACTGTTGGGACCTCTGTTCAGAGGTAACTACAGGTTATAATAATCTGGCTTCAGTCAGTATTAGCTATATTTTGTGTTTTGTCATCCACAGTCCCAGGAATGGAGGGTCCAGCTCTCAGCGATGCCAGTCTCACCAACTCTTACTTCAGCAGCAGCTTCATTGGTGTCAATGGGTTCGGAAGCCCGGCAGAGTCGAAATATACAATGATTCAGGTACAACACATATATTTCAACGTTCAGCTGAAGTTGTAAATGCTTTTTATGTTATTTACTTTTGTTAGCTGCTACAAAAGGTGCTAGAAAATGCATTTAAAGGCACTTGCTGTTCAGAAAATCATCGTTTGTGTCATCCGAGGAAACAAAGTGGAGTTTAACTATTTGTTACACCAGTGCCACATTTATTCTCATGGCAAATTCTTAAGTATGTGTTTTAATAAAATGTTAGCTCAGACGTTTAACCAGTTAAAGTGGGTTACTTTGATTAAAAAAATATACTGGTTGTAAAAGGAATAAATACATAGAAGACAACATTACACACTTAAAGTTAGGCTATCTTATTACCATTCTGAGATTTTACTTTTTAGTTTAAAGTTTTAGTTAAGTCTAATAAGCATCAGTCATCAATAGCTGTGGACCTTTTCACATGTCGTCAGGTAACAACTTCAGTGTACCTCATTTTAATTTTGTGTGTTAAACACAAAGGAGTGTATAATTGTAATTTAGGGGGAAAACTGACTCTGGATTTTCAAAAATCCTGCAAATTAAAAGTGGAAAAGTAGGGCATGCGTATGTATTCAGCAGCCTTGTGTCAGTACTTTGTAGAATTACCTTTCATTGCGTTTACAAGTCTTGGGCGTATGCTTCTACCAGCTTTACTTGTCTAGAGGCTGACATTTTTGCGTGTTGTGGTTCACGAAATGACTCAAATTTAGCTAGATATAAGGAAGAGAGATCGTGAGCATAGATCATGTTGACTGAACCTTTCTAACACACGATATCTTTGATCTAAACCGCGGGTGTCAGACTCCAGTTCTTAAAGGCCGGTGTTCTGCAACTTTTGGATTATCTGCTTCAACATACCAAATTAAAATAATTTGCTCATTAGCAGGACTCGATATAGCTTGATTGTGTTTTGGGCCAGGGACATATCTAAAGGTTGGAGGACACTGTTCCCCAGGGACTGCAGTTTGACATCCCTGAGTTTATAAACCATGTCATTGTAGCACTGGCTGAATGTTTATGTTGTCCTGCAGAAATGTGAACGTCTGACCCAGACTCAAGTCTTTTGCAACCTCTAACGGATTTCTTCCAGAATTCCCCTGTTTTTTTTAATCTCCATCCATCTTCCCACCAATACTAACCAGCGTGTCACAGCACCATTATGCTGAGACCACCATCTTGTGACAGTAGGGATGGTGTATGTAGGGTTTTAGTGTTTCACCACATACGGTGTTTTGCATGAAGGTCAAAAAGTTCAGTTTTGGTCACGTCTGTCCGGAGCACCACCTTCCACCTGTTTGCTGTGTCTCCTGCACAAAGACACAGCAAAACTGCTGAATGGACTTCCTACAGCTTTCTTTCAACCATTCAGAAATCTTGCTGCTCTTCCATAAATATCAGATTTGTGGAGTGCACAACTAATCAGTCCTTCTGCTGATTGTCCCACCTGAGCTCTCCAGAGTTAGGGGTGGGCTCTTGTCTGCTTTTCTGATGAATGCTCTCTTTGCCTGACCTGATGGTTAGTGTGGGCCGCAGTGTCTTGGTAGGTTTGTAGTTGTGACAAACTCTTGAACGAAGCTTTGTGAGAGGGTCAAAGCTTGGGATATCGTTTTGTCACCTAACCCTGTTTGAAACGTTTCCACAACCTTCTTCCTGACCTCTCTGCTGTGTTCCTTGGTCTTTGTGATGTTCACACATCTTTTCTAACAAACTTGGTTTATATGTCAATAAATTAGATTAATTTGACGTTTCATTTACTTAATTTTAATGCTTTGTTGAAAACATCAACATTTTTTTTATTTAACCTTTTTTGCATTTCAAAAGGTATGAAAAAGTTTACATTGTCAGCTTGCCTGTCTTTACTATGCATGGATGCTACGTTGGAAACACACGACATGGATTTACACATAGATTTTTGAAAACATTACCTTGAGCCTAATTCACGTGTATTCAGGTTGCTTCACACTGATTAAAACTAGATCTATATACATCGTTTGCCTGTATTATAAGTTCTTGGTACTGTTTGACATTGTTAAATGTTCAGGGATGAGTTCATAATGCACATAAATGTGGGTTCCAGTTCTTTTGTTGGTATGACAATTGTTACTGTTGATTCTGCTGTTTTTAGCGAATGACTACCAGCAGCAGCTCTCCCAGTCTTCTCAATGATGGTGCCAAGAACTTCAGCCACAGCACTCATGGTAAGACACCCTGACAAAGTTCCTGCAACGTATGGAAACGTGTGCAATTTGCTTTTAATCGTTCCTAGGTCTGGAGAAGTATGAAAAAAACACTTGTTTTCCGATTCTTCTCCTTGTTTGGTTTTCTATGGAAGTAAAATAGTCTCATTAGAATCAGACATTTTTTAGACATTAAATTTATAACACTGAATTTTTATCCTGTGCAATTATGTATGTGAAATTTTTTTTGTACTTAAAATTCACCTGCAGAAATCCACCTGCAGAAATTCACCTGCAGAAATTCACCTGCAAATGTGTTGCCGCTTCCTCCGGTCACTTCAAAACGAGAGCATCTGCGGACAGGGTTGGGGCACTAGCTGTCGTCAGGTCAGTCAAACATTTCATTCAGTTCCACTAGATGAAAAAAAAAATACAGAATCTCAAATGGGTGTTAATTACCTGGCGTTTTATAATAATATATTTTTGGCAGAAAAATCTCATCACTGATCTTCATTAAGCCACTATCCAGCAAACTTTTAAGAGACTCGCCTCTGCCCAAGGCAATGGTGTGTCACGTGATCAAATAAGCGTATCTGATTGGCTAAAAGACGCTCGACTCGATCGAGTGCTGATTGCTTCAACAACCATTTGAGATTCGGTATTTTTTTTTTCATCTAATGGAACTGAATGAAATGTTTGACTGACCTGATGACAGCTAGCGCCCCAACCCTGTCCGCAGATGCTCTTGTTTTGAAGTGACCGGAAGAAGCAACACATTTGCAGGTGAGTTTTTGCTGGCAAGTTTTAAGTACAAACAAAATTCACATACATAATTGCACAGGATAAAAATTCAGTGTTATAAATTCAATGTCTAAAAAATGTCTGATTCTAATGAGACTATTTTACTTCCATAGTTTTCGAGAGTGGAAGAGTCTGACTAATTATGTGTAGGGATTTTAAAGACAAAAACAAGCTTGAGATGTTGGTATCTTAATATAATGAGATCATGACGTTAGTGTCACATCAAATCTACTTCTTCTATCTTGAGATGATCAAATTGTTGTGACTAAAGCAAGCTTGAGATTTTTAGAATCTCAGCATAATGTAATCACTGGTTATTCTTTCAAAATAATCAACATAATTAGAAAGTGAGATAATGATGCTATTCTCATGACAAAACAAGTTAAAAAGCTCGATATCTTGATTAAATGAGATTATTCGATAATTGAAGATTTATCTGAACAAAACAAGCACACGGTCTCATTGCCTTGAAAACATGAACATAAATTGAATGAGGCTGAAAATGGTTATCATGATGTGATCTTTTGCTTCATCTTCTATATCCAGCCTGCAGTTTAACTGTTAAGCCTTAATTGTCTTTGTTTTTGAGTTCCTGACTGTAAACCAGCAGCCTTTCTGGGTGTCATGGATGGCTGTCCCTAAGGCCTTAAAGGCTGCTTTAAATGTACAGGTTCCCCGAACAGAGCGGCTGTGTAGTAGACAACACCTTCAGATTATTGAAAGCGCCGCCTCTCAATTTGTAACTCTTGCTCACTGACAGATCCAGTGAACTCCTCGACTTCGCCACTGTTCAGTGATTTTGCTGCTCTTAGCCTTTCCCAGAGGAGAAAGGTGAGCAAACAAATCGGTACTTTTATATAAGTAGGTCCTTGGAGCCTTGGCCTCATTCTCACCTCCTTTGTTGTTCATGTAATTCTTCTATATTTGACTGGTGGAATTAGGCTCCTAACCCCGCAGCGAGTGAGTTCATCCCTAAAGGCGCCCCGCGAATGGGTGCCATGACGCAGTCTGCAGTTCAGACCTACCCTTCTCCGCTCTTTGCTCATCCTGGTCTCGGTGGCTCCACAGCTGCTTTGGCGCCAGGTGAGGGTGTTTTTTTTGTAAAATGCCTTATAGGTCATTGTCATCTCTATATGCTTTTGTGTAATTTTATAGTTTAACCTGCAAGGGAACTGTTTCAAGCGGTGAATATGCTGCCTGTTTAGGACAATGTTTCATAAGTGTTATGAAATATTTTTTCTTAGGTATGTCTTTGTCTGCTGGATCATCTCCTCTCCACTCCCCAAAGATCACACCTCACACCTCACCTGCCCCTCGTCGACGGAGTCACACCCCAAACCCTGCCAACTACATTGTGCCCACCACTGCGTCCGATCAGGGCGCTCACATCATTCAGAAAGAGACCGTCGGGGGGACAACGTACTTCTACACAGACAACACCCCAGTGCCAATGGCAGGGATGGTATGAAAAGCAAGGGAACCCGCTGAAATACAATTTACGTCCTTGGCAACCACAGAAAGATGCACCACATTAAACTGAAGTCCTTCCACCGAGATTTAATTTAATTTTGTCCTGTCGATTATGGTAAACTTGCATCTGTAGAGTTATTTCTGGGCTTCTAGGTGTTAAAGTCTGATTTTTGTTTCATGCACTAACTACCCAAACACCTGATTCAGATCTAGTGGGGGGGGGTCATTTCATGATAAATGAGAAACAGGGCTTTCTGGTTTCTTTGCAGGTGTTTCCTACCTTCCATATCTACCCCCCCACTGCCCCCCATGTGGCTTACATGCAGCCAAAAGCCAATGCGCCGTCCTTCTTCATGGCTGATGAGCTCCGACAGGTATCACTCAATCGTCCTCTTTGTTTTTTCACCAAGCAGCGTGTTGCTTCTCTTTTGTGTTGGAGATCCCTGGTAATAATCCCCCTTTTTGTGTTGCCTCCATCAGGAGCTGATTCACAGGCATCTGATAACCATTGCCCAAATTGACCACTCAGAGAACCCAGGTAAACTGTCATTTCTCTTTGCCGGTGGATGTGAAAACCAATGATAAATACCAGTTTTTCTTTCTTTTATAAAATAATTATAATCAGTCAAATTTAAGTGTTCTTTTTATAGTGAAAACAGGATTAAATGTTTTTAAGTATTTTATTTGTAGCTGCAGTGCCTTAAAGTAGTCACGCCCCTTGATCCTTTTTACATTTTGGCACGTTACAACTGCAAATCTTGATGTCTTTTACCGTTTGGATTTCATGTAATAGAGCCATACAAAGTAGTGCATGTGTTAAGTGGAAGGAAGGGCCACGTATTATAATAAAAAGCTGAAAAGTGCGGCAGTTCTGGGGATTTCCGAGGGAAGCTCAAAGCAGGGTTAGGCTATAACATATATGCCAAGCTTTGAACATTTCACACAACTATTTTCAATACATCATTTAAAAAACTATAGAATAACGGCAAACCTACTGAGATATGGCCGTCCACTTAAACTGACAGGTAGGGCAAGGAGAGCAAAAATCAGAGAAGCAGCCAAGATGCTTATGGTAACACTAGAGGAGCTGCAGAGGTCCACAGCTCAGGTTCTTAATATCTGTTGACAGGGAAGCTAGAAGTTGTGCACTCCACTAATCCAGCCTTTATGGTAGAGTGGCATTGTTGAAATACAGCCACAAGAAATCCAGTTTTCCACAGTTTGCCATAAGCTAGGTGGCACAAAATGTGGAAGACGAAGCTCTGGTTAGATCTCATACGAAACGGTATGTATTGTAGAAAACGAACACTGCTCATAATTCTGAGCACGCCATCCTCAAAGGGGTGGCAGTATCATCCTGTGGTGATACTTTTTCTTCAGCAGGCGCATGGAAGCAGAACAGATTTTATTGGAAGATGGACTGAGCTTAATACAGTTCAGTATTAGAAGAAAACCTGCTGGAGGTTGAAGAGTACTTGAGACTGAGCCTTCTAGCAGCACAACTACCCTAAACGTACAGCCGAGCTACAAGGGAATAGCATAGATCAAATCATATGTATGTGTTTGAATGGCCTAGTCAAAGTGTAGACCTGAATCCAATTGAGAATTTTTGGCAAGTATTTAAAGTTGAGACTCTTAAATCCAATTTGGCTTAGCCTGAGCTGTTTTGGCACTGATGGATGGACAAAAAAGGGCAAATTCTGGATGTTCAAAGCTGGTAGGGACGTAACCCAAAATACTTGCAGCTCTAATTGCAACAAGATGTGGTTTCATTGAACAGGTGGGCAGAATTCTAATGCACTCCACACTTTTTCGATTTGTGTTTGGAATAAAATATTGAAAACCATGTAACAGGTACCACCTTGTACTGGTCTATTACATAAAATCATGACATTGAAGGCTGGATGTAACGTGACAAACTGTGAGCGTTTCAAGGAACACCTTGTCTTTGCGTGTGTAACCTGTGTCCTGATTTGTCCCGCTAGACGTACCATCGGAGGTAGACAGCTACCACAGCCTGTTCCCCCTCGAGCCTCTCCCCCCACCTAACCGTATGCAGAAAACCAGCAACTTCAGCTACATCACCTCCTGCTACAAGGCGGTCAACAGCAAGGATGACCTGCCATACTGCCTGAGGAGAATACACGGTAATAAATGTCACGAGAGGGTAAATCTTACACCGAAACAATGCACAGAACATGAAACATTGCTGCTTTGTCAGCCAATTTACTAAGGTATTGATTTTGTTCTGTTCTTTAGAGATAATTTAAGTGCTGCAAATGTTTCAAGTGTAAAGTTATGAGCCATCCAATGCTGGTGTTTCTTTTCCCTCTTCACAATAAAGATGAATTCTGTTGGTCATCAAACCTAAATGTGTCCTAGGCAGTCGGTGTTGTCTTAAATGTCTTGTTTCTCTCCTGTGTTTTGTAACTGACCAGGTTTCCGCCTTGTTAATACAAAGTGCATGATGCTGGTAGACATGTGGAAGAAGATTCAGCACTCGAACACCGTGACACTTAGAGAGGTCTTCACCACAAAGGCCTTTGGAGACCACTGTGAGTGTGTGCTTTTATTAGTTTACAGTACATGTCTCGTGTGTGCGTATTTTTCTTTATAAAACGTCTTTTTTTTAAAATGTGTTTCAGGCTGAAATCTTGTAATTGTTGACTGCTGACATAAATGAGGAGTTTTGTTGTAGAAATCAGCTGTTATGTGTTTTCAGGTCAGCAGGAGTACCATATTTCTTTAGTTATGTTATAACTGTGTTCTGACTTTTGTGTTATCCACTTGTTTTGTCCCCTCCAGCATTGGTCTTCTCGTACGACTTCCACGCAGGTGCAGAAACAATGTTCAGCAGGCATTTTAATGACCCAGCGGCAGATTCGTACTTCACAAAGAGGAAGTGGGGTGAGTTTTTTATTTATTTCTTATCAATGTTCCGCCTTTGCTCTAAAATAGGACCAGCTTCACCTCAGGCACCGCACATCATTACTCAGCTTCACATATTCGCCTGTTGTTTACTTGTTTCAGAGTGAGGTAATTACCTCATGTCTATTTATGTGGTTTTTCTTGGAGGTGTTGCATGTAAGCCAGCTTATGTTGCACACACATAATGTTTTATAAATAAAATATACGAAATTGCAAGAAGAACGTAATTAATGGTCTAATTTGAGTCTTACATGAATAGTTGACTGTTTTTATTTGAGTTTCTGTGAACTTTCTGTCAGTGTCTGTCTCTGTGAAACAGATTACGTATATTGTATGAAGGTAAAAATATCCTCAACAAGTGAAGGCAAATAGCTAGTCCAGTTTCGTAAAAAACAAAAACATCATTAAGTTTGAGGTTTTCTCCGCTAAAGGACATTTGTGAAACTGCCCTAAAGTTAGATTGGTTAAGGCTCCTGACTGAACCATTTCACCTTATCAACTCTTAAGGACTCTGTCGTATTTGCTCCGAAATGATCCTGGTGAGTTGGATTGATGCTGGTGATTGTAATCCTGTGATTTTCAGCTTTGACCGGCCCTGATCAGGGATCGGCCCATAGTTTAGTTTTAACAGTTGGCGCTGACAGCAACACTCTTTGGTGTGGAAGTTGTTACTGAGTAAAGAAGTTAGCTATTTTCAGAGCCGGTGAGGCTTGTAAAGAGGACGCTTCTAGAAAGGAAGCTGTACAGTCTACAGCCGTGTGTTGGCTGTTCTGTCATGGTGCTGCTTTTGAACAAAGGAGATGTAGACAGACTACAGGAAGCTGAAAGTATTACTTCAAAGTTGCTCTGTTACATACTTTTGAGTTTTGATTGTTTTGAATTATGCTAAAATATGAATGCTAACTGCTCTTGTTGTGCTAAGTGCTAATTTAAGGTGCTAAATACCCTCAGCTCAGATCCTTGTGTCCTTGCTTTGAAATATTAGTTAAAAGCTGTTTTTCCTGCAGAGATGTGGCCCTGATCAGGGATTGGCCCGTAACACCAACCGCTGTCTCTCACACACAGTGTGACGTCTCCTCTGGTCCGAGTATAAATAGTTGGAGCTGCACAGTACATCCACATTTTGAGACCGTTACTCATCTTAATCCCTTTTTCTGATTCGAAACTGAACCCAGTCTGCTGGGTAGGACAACAACCTGACTCTTTTGCAAGAAAATAAAATTTAAATCTACACTGTTAAATGTGGAGTTCACATCGGGTCTTATACAAAGCAGTTGGGAGTTTAAAAGTGAAATAAGTTTTAAAAATGTTAAGTTAATTGAATGTTAGGCTAACTTGCATCTTTGCTTTTGAAGTCTGTAATATTAAACTTGCACAACACATCTCGTAACTATTTACAAGTCCTTTTGAAACTATATGCATAAAAAAGAAAGTTTTAAAACATCTACTGATGTATCTAATTACAGGCAACTTTAAGCATGCTGCCATCCTTGAGCCTTCAAATTGTAGTCATTTTATACTCACAGGTAAGAAAAATGCAATGACCCTGAATGAATGGTCTGATTTAGTGTTGAAAACAGTAGAAATGATTTGAAATCACTGTGCAAAGGACTGCTTAGGTGAATTATGTATCAAGAAGTGCCGTAGATGCACATGCTTCAGGCCAATAATATTTTTTGGAAAGATTTCCACTGCCCTCGATGTCCACAGTTAATCTATATCTTTAGTGGCCAAGATGCTAAACCTCACAAGGTGGTGATGGTATCCCAGAGAAAATCAGAGCTTTTTATCTCCCAAAAATTAGTTTGCACATCACTTTTGAATGGATCTTGTGGGATGGCTCACGTCTGTGTTTTTAGGGTGTATCAAAAAATATAAAACAAAAACAAGTCTGTGAACATAATGGCGTAGCAACATTGATGCTGTTCGGCTAAGAAAATCACTGTCTGAATAGCTGCCATCTGCCGCTCTGAGGGATTTCTTCACATTTCTACAAACACATGGCAACTTACAATTATCTCTACCACAGATAAGAGACATATCACTGATAATAACGACACAGAGCCTCACTTCATACAAGCCAAAATATTCTTTTGAAGACCTGTTTGCAGTTTCAGTTTGACAGTTCCTTGTCAAGTTTATTTTAATAAGGACTTGTGGATTTGGAGGAAACTGTGGATGAAAGTGATCCTAGGCAGGTACTGTTGTTTTTGTTTTTGCTGCATGCAGTAATGACTAATAGGAGGAAGCAAAACCACACTGACACAGGTCTAGTCTGCAGCAAATGCTGATAAGAAACCTCCAAGTAGAGAGTATATGGGGAAGAAACAGAAGAAGTAAATGTTAAAAAAATCACCTCAGACATGAAGTGAACTGTTCAAAATCTTATCAGCCTGATGTGACCTTCTGGAGACGAATGTTTTACGCAAAGCCTGTTGTGGTTTCTTACAGTACACGCCCTTTCGCTTTGTTGCCTGTTGACATTTCCCATAGTTGTTGGTAAGAATTGGCTGGTTGGAGATGGTAAATAAATAAAGGTCACAAACCATGAGCTTCCTTTTAAACATGCCTACCTTGTTCACACTTCACATTAAATTGGTAGCTGACTACTGGTAATAGTCTTGCTAATCATTTTGCTCAGTTTGTTTTCATTATTTTGAATTAAACTGATTAAAAGTGGGGTTTTTGGGCACCACTGATATCGCATCTTCCAGAGACGGTTCTGTTGAGGATTACAGACGAAGCAGACAGTTTGTGGTTTAGTTCAGAAGAACCTTTTACCCAACAGGCTCTTTATGTGTGATAAAGCTTTTTATACCTGTGCAGGGCAACACGAACCTCCACCACCCAGGCAGCACGCAGGCCTTCTTCCGGAGTCACTGATCTGGGCCTACATCGTCCAGCTCAGCTCGGCCTTGCGGACCATCCACACAGCTGGTCTTGCTTGTCGGGTTATGGACCCCAGCAAGATACTCATCACTGGCAAAACCAGGTATGGGCATTAATTGCACATTAGAGTGCAACTGTGTTATTAGGAAAGCCTGCTACTCCCCACCTTTAAAAGTCTTTCCACAGAGCAGTATTTCTTGTGTTATTTAAATCAGGCTTCATGTAAAGTAATGTGTTAAACAGAGATGGTTATCTCCGGTCCAGACTTCCAAGACATGCATACAAACTATTGAAGCTACTGGTCTCTTATCTAAAGGTTACGGGTGAACTGCGTCGGGGTGTTTGATGTCCTAACTTTTGACAACAGTCAGACCAATCATCTTGCCCTGATGCCTCAGTACCAGGTACGTATTTAATACAAGACTTCATCCAGCAATATACTCAACATCTAGATTTCATGTCGAAGAAGTTGCGCAGTGCATCAGTATTTGTGTTTTTGTGTCTCGTCATGCAGCAAGCCGATCTGGTTTCGCTGGGCAAGGTGGTGCTGGCTTTGGCCTGTAATTCACTGGCTGGGATTCAGAGGGAGAACCTACAGAAGGCCATGGAGCTGGTGTCTATAAACTACTCTTCAGACCTCAAGAACCTTATTCTGTAAGAGGGTGCATATGAATACTGTAGGTCACAAGAAACCGCTTCCAGTGCTGTTTTCCCAAATGTTCACTTCAAAGGAAATCGAGCTTACAAAGCAGTTCCGATTTAAAGAAAATGTATGTGATGAGCAATGCTGCTTGTACAGTTACATGTTTTAAGTTGCCACAAGAATAGTTCTCTCATACAGCTAATTTAGGATAAAGATAAAGTTTATTTGACTAATTTTGCCATGATGTTTTTTTAACACAGAATTTAGAAGTAAATGCATCCTCTAACTCATGAATATTTAAAATATTTCCCTACATTATTCAACAGCATCCAGAACTCTCCGTAAGCAAATTGCGTGCACATATAAAAACCCATGAAATCATTTAAATTAGTTCCTCAAGCAAAATAAAAACAAATAACCAGTTTATTCAGGTCATATTGCGTATAAAAGTGACACTTCAAAAAAAAAAAAAAAATCATTATGTAGTTGGTCAAGCCTCTATCAAACTTACTAAACCAGTTAGAGCCCACTGAAATCCAAGAGTTTCACCACTAAAACTTTCATACTCATCTGCTTTCATAGATAAACCACAATCTTTTAGGGATCTAGAGCTATTTACTTTTGCCACATTACAACCACACACTTCACTGTGTGTTATTGGGATTCTATTTCCTAATCCATAAAATCCTTTACAACCGGTTTTCGACGTCACCTGATTAATAAATATCTTTGAATGTCTTGCAGAGCACTGTTAAATCTAACATACACTGATAGAAAAAGTATGGCTGTCTATCTAAAATGACAGGCCAGTCAAGGAGAACGTTACAGGAGAAGTTGAGAGGTCTGTTGTAATTTTAGAGGAGCTGCAGAGACCCGTAGCTCGGTTGGGAGAATTTAACAGAGCAACAATTAGGCATGACCTCTAAAAGCCTGACCTATATGGAAAAGTGACAAGAAGAAAGCAACTGTAAGCCATAAGAAATCCTGTTTGCAGTTTTTTTTGCCTACCTGCAAAATTCCATGCGTGATGACCAATTAGTCCTGCACAAACCCCTGGAAACAGAAAGTCTATGTTAAAACATGGTGTAGGCAGCATCATCCTGTGTAGATACAGGACAGCCTTGGAAGAAAACCTGTCTGGAGCTAAAAAAAGACATGGATCTCAGCTGGAGCTTCACGTTCCAGCTGGATATCAACCCAAAACAAACACCCAGAACCACTATGAAATATTTTTTAGATCATGTGTAAGTATGACCCAGTCAAAGTCCATCAAAATCCTATTGAGAATTTGTGGCAAGACATCCGTCAGAACTGACTGAGCCTGGGCCATTTAGGAAAGATGAAGGAGCCAAAGTTTCTGTCTCTAGATGTGCGAATCTGATGGATACATACCCCAAAAGACTTAAAGCTGTAACTGAAGCTAAAGGTGGTTCTACAAGTATTGGCTCAGGGGGACCCGACACAATGCACACCACACTTTTCAGATTTTTACTTGAGAAAATATAAACAAAGCATGTTATCTTCCTTCCACATAAGTATTGTGTGCTGCTTTGTTTTAGTTTACAACATCAAATAAAAAGTTGTGATTGTAATGTGACAAATTGTGAATCGATTCAACTATGGATACTTTTGCAAATCACTGTATAAGAAATTGTAGTTTAAAAATAAATATTTTTCCTTTCCCTGAACAACAACTTTAAGCATAAAACAAAGCACTTAAATAATGTTTTTTTTAATAAAATTACATTATAAGCTACACTAGTAATTTGAGGGCTTAATGTTGTGAGAGTTCTGGAAACCTCCAGCTGAGTTGACACCATAAAAAAAGCAATACTATTTACTTTAAATTTTCATAAAAACAAAGTTCATTAGTGCCTACATGTATCTCCTTTGACCTGTCATCTGATTAGGCACACGAAAAATTGGAATATTAAACTGTGACACTTCAGAAATAGTGTGCTGGGGTCTGACATATATGCTCCATTTCAGTGAAATATCTTCTAACTTTAAGATAGGATATATTTTCCCTTATTGACTATCAAACATGATAAAACTGACTTCATAGAAGTGAAATACTTTACAAAAGTGTTCAACGGCCTTTCATTTTTCTGTATATTGCTCCTGAGTTGCCAGATGTCTTCATTTAATTTGCAGAAAATGGAAGTTGCCTACATTTACCCGGTGAGATGATGCATTTGTTCTGCAGCATTGGTCTGTATTATTTTTTTTCCCCACATACGCAGGTACCTGCTGACAGATCAGTCTCGCCTGCGCAGCGTCAATGACATCATGCCAATGATTGGAGCACGGTTCTACACGCAACTCGATGCATCGCAGATGAGAAATGATGTCATTGAGGAGGACCTTGCAAAGGTAACAAGAAACTTGATGAATGCATCAATGTGGCTGCATCAAATATTCTTGGGTAGCTGAGCAGGAATTAACTTAATAAGCTAGGAGGGAAATAGTTGTATTGTTTATTAAAATGTTTTGCCGTCTGCTCTTACAGTTAGTTTCCAAATGTTAGTGTGAATGTGTCAAATAACTGTCCTGAACACGCCCTGAAACATGTTTTTTCTTCATGCCCCAAGTTCCTCTTACCCTTAGCGATGGGCGATATGAACATATTTTGTGGTGCTATTAAGATAACAATATCAAACTATATCTCCTTTTCGTTCCTTTTTTTGGGTAACTGTGGCTGGGACTGCATGTCGCAGCAATAATAGCGCTGCAAACACAAATACTGCTCTTGAAAAATATTCCCATTTTAAATAGGCTTCTTCAGGACACCAGTTATGTAAAAAAGTGTGATTTTTTTTTTTTAAAGCGCTATATAGGTTCAGTCCATTTAACAAATTATTTATGTTTTTCATGGAAAGCAGTGAGGAAAATGGTAAAAGTCAGAATCCCAACAATGCAGCCACTTTTGGAGTTTTCAAACATCATTAATTGGTATTTATCCATGTCCTGATTTAGCAAATTTCTTCTCATTAGAAACTTTTCGTGACGAGTGATACGATGAATGCCCACTTCTACTCCCCCTCGTGGATTGTGGTCTAAAACACCAACCCAGCTTCTCTGTGTGCACTTTGTCCTGCATCTGAGCATTTTTGATTCCGATCTTACTTTTACAGGATCACAAGGCTGGTATTTCATTTAATGAACAGAAATGTAGTGGTTTGCACAATTAAAAATATCTCTTTTTTTAAAATATAATTTGATGCAGTGCTGCTCAGACCTGCTTGTAATCTGCTGGTTTCTGTGATGGTCGAAAGGGTTTCCTGTTTATCACCTCATCTCTTGTTAGCTTAATGTCTCCTCAGGTGCTATTTATTTGGCCAGGGTGAGCTTTTGTTAACAAAAGCCTTTGGTCTTTAAAACATCTGAAGCATATTGTTTGGTTGAATGCAACTCTTGCATAAAGAAGAGAAGTTATTTTCTCGTTTATCAGCAATTTTGCATTTGCATCACAGCAGCATTTAATTTGGTGCTTGATAAATAAATGGCTCATAATCTACATCATAGTCTAAAACAATTATATCTCAAGGATAACTTCTTTATCTTTTAATTCAATCAATTTCCTGAGATCCTTGCTGCCTAAGGTCAGTATATATAATGACTCTTAGAAGAACCTTGGATGGTTTGGTTTTGATTTGAATTGAATTCTCAAATTTAAAGGAACAAAGGGAATTGTTTTTTTTATTCTAACATCAGTCAACATTAATTGCACTTCACTTAAGGAATATAAGAAAAACCCACGATTATTGTAATCACGAATTTTATTTTTGACCACACTTAGGGCTCCTTACTAATTATTTAATTAAGTAAAATGAAACCCCAAAACAACATTGTTCTACTCTGCACCAGACTACTACAACTAAGAAGAATTTTATAAAAAGGAGTGGAACATTCAGATCATGATCTAAGCTGATAAAATTCCAACTTTTAGCTAGCGTTCATTGGTCTCTCATTAAGCACGACATTAAGCAGAAGGGTTCTGAGTTATAATACCTCATGCTAATTTTACCACGGAAGGACAAAGGATGAAGTGAAGGACAAAAACGCTTTTAAAGAGATTTACTCTGTGATCCTTAGCCGGCTGGAAATGTGGAGGAAAACTTGTAAGGAGTTTTTTACCAATATTAGATTACCATTGCAAAGTGTACTATGCAAACAAAAATGTTTATCTCGACCAAATCTGAACAAGACGAATGGGCTTCTCGTTGACTGTGTCTGGAAGACGTTTTGCTGGTTTTCAGGTTCGGTTTCCCATTGAGAGTCTCCAAACCCAGCTATCTTCAGAAGAAGGAGTCATCAGGTTGGCCTAATCAGCCAATCAGAGATAGACTTTGGAAAACATGCGAGCCAAGACATTTTAGGCAGCCAATAACAATATATGAACATAGACTCATACTGACAAACATTTGGACAACACTTAGGAAAAACAGTCGTGGTCATAAAAACATTTCTATATTTGAAGATTCAGGAATACAATAAGCATGGGAATAAGAGGTTGTGCCTATATCTATGGTCTGTCAATGATAGTTTACTTGATGGAAGGGAATTAGATCAGGGGGATGGTCAGATCTGAGGTGTTCTGGGCCCTTGATTGCTGATGTTTATGAGGCTGGAGACAGTTTAAAAACTGAAGACTAGTAAACAAGCATAGAATAACAGAATAGTATTAAAAATACCTAAACGTGTCTAATAACAAATATCACTGCAGAAAGAAGTTTTGTAATATGCATAAAGAAACCCAAAGTAATAGGAAAACAAAAGCCTTGCCCAGATTGGCTAATGTTACTGTTAATAAATTCACATCCAGTAAAACATGAAGCAACAGAGCTGCAAAACATAAAGCCACCGAAAACCTCTGCACCCACTCGAAGGCAGGCGGCTGCTAAGAATTGAGACTACACAGGAGCATTTTAATAAACGTGAACCGCCATGGCCAAGAAACATTTATGATGCTCCTGGGGAGCTTATGACGGACTGGAACTGCACGGATGCGAACTCGGACTGAGCTTTAAGTAAAACATGCTTTTGATGCCGCATGATTAAACTGCACTGAAGCTACTATGCCATTGTATTTTTTTGTCTTGGAGGTTTGAGATGAGGCCACATGCATGAACACGTGTGTTGCTGCAGCTTCTGCTTCCTTTTAGTAAAAGGGAAGTGTCATTTGGAACCTGCTAGAAAACAGGCTCTTTGCATCTTGTTTGGACAAAAGGTCAAATGCCAGAGTTTTCAGTTTCTGTGATTGTTATTTGTAAATTCAAGTTCAAGTCAGTTCTTCTAAATTAGATTTATATTTGATTAATTTTAAAATAAGTTCTTCTCTTTTTGTTCTTCCTATTTTTGGAAATGTATATCATGTGTATGAACACTCATTTTCACTTCAGTGGTCTATTCTTATTAGCGTCCTGTTTAACGTTCACAGGTTGTGTTTATGTTTAAAAGTGATATTCAATAATAGTCAGTAACAACTTTAGGGTATTGTTGGCTAAGGCGAGGTGTCTGGTTTTGGTTTCAGGAGGTACAAAATGGCCGCCTCTTCCGCCTGCTTGCCAAACTGGGAACCATCAACGAGCGGCCAGAGTAAGTAACGTGGCCTCTTTCTAGATAAAGCTGAACCACTTTGTGTTTGTTGGATTTATGTTGCCAACTTGTGCTGTAAATCAGGTTTCAGAAGGACCCGGCGTGGTCTGAGACAGGCGACCGCTACCTGTTGAAGCTTTTCCGGGATCACCTGTTTCACCAGGTGACTGAAGCGGGGACGCCGTGGATTGACCTCAGCCACATTGTCTCCTGCCTCAACAAAGTAAGTGAAGTCTTTTCTCTTATAAAACCACATCTAAATATGGCCACACTTTGGTTGTCAGTTAATTTGTGTGTGAGTTAAACTAATTGAAAGTAACCTAATGTCTGGTAATTGTTTAAATCCGTCATAAAGTGATGACCCCTAGGATCTAAAACTAAAATTGCAAAATTAATTTGGTAATTATTTTGATACACAGTATTTATCCACTCAGTCACTGTATTCATGTTTAATTCAAGCCTGTAATGCATTGGCAAAGTCTGTCTCAAACTTACACCTTCTCAAGGTTCCACTCCTTCTCTTGTTGGGACAAAAACACATTTTCCCATAGGCCATATCAAACCTTGTGACTATCCATCCATCCATCTATTATCTTCCGCTTATCCCAGATCCCAGGTCATGGGGGGAACAGGTCCAGAAGGGAAGTCCAGACATCCCTCTTCCCCTGGTGGCACCATCCAACTGATTCTAGGTGATCTTAAGATGTTCCCAGGCTGAATGGGGTATTCTCCCTCCAGCGAGTTCTGGATGTTCCCCAGAATTTCCTCCTAGTGGGACGTGCCCAGAAAACCTCCAAAGGGAGGCGCCCAGGAGGCATCCAGGTCAGACGCCTAAACCACCGCAATTGATTCCTTTCGATGCAGAGAAGCAGAGGCTCTACTTTGAGCTGCCTGCGGTTGACAGAGGCCCTTACCCTACCTTTTTGAGGCAGAGTCCGGCTACCCTAAAGCAAATTTTTCGCCAATTGTATGTGGGATCTCGGTCCTTCTGTCAAGATCCACGTCTAATGACCATAGGTGATGGTTGGAATGTAGACGGACCGGTAAATCGGGAGCTTTGCTTTTTTGGCCCAGCTGATTCTTCACTACATTAAACAGGAGCAGCGGCTGCATTTCTGCAGACGAAGCCCCAATCCGTCAGTTCATCCTCCGTTCGATCCTACCATTACTAGTGACCAAGACCACAAGATCCATAAACTCCTCTGCTTAAATCTGAGGCTAACCTCACGTCCAACTATTTATGGTGGAGAACCATGGCCTGGATTTAGAGGACCTAACTCTCATGCCACCCACCTCACATAGAGCTGTAAACTGGTCAGTTTCCAAACTGGACACCCTCCTCTCCAAGACTATGCCTTGAGATCCTGTCCATGAACACCGTAAGCATAACCGTAAATATAGTAATATGTTATTTCAATAACTTTAAAATTGATACCTCAGGATAAATTTATGAAACCAGTTTCTCAGTGAAGTGAGGTCAAGGTGTCGTTATTAATTGTTTAAACAAAAAAAAAAAAACCTCAAGATGTCCTTACCTTGAGTTGATGAAACTGTTACCATGGCAAAAACAGTTCACTGTCTCAGTAACGGGAGACAATGAAACTCGTACCACAACAAAGTAGCTCATGGTTAAATATATTAAAATTATGAGGGAAATTAACTTTTATTACAACAAAAAAGCTCAAGAGTTTATCCTGTGATAATTAGACCCTCATCCTGACATAATGAGCTCTAGTAAAACCATAATATAGTAAGATAATAAAACTATTGTGACAGAAATAAAATCCTCATGATTTTGTTAACCTGATAGAAAAACACCCTTTTACAGTGCAAAAAAAAAAAAAAGCTCAAGATCACATTACACCTAGATAAGAGAATTAGGCTGTTATGGTAACAAATAAGATTAATTAAGATTTCATCATTTAGTGTTAGCACAAGGTCTCATTATCTCAAGATAAGGTAATTTAACAGCTATGACAACAAAAATGTTTGGTTTTTGTTTTCTTTAGATAATGAGACCCTTGTCATAACATAATGAGGTCAAAGTTTCATTATATCTGAAAAAGATAATTAAACTGTCATTAAAAGAAAAAAAAAAGCTCACAATAATCCTGAGATTATGAGGCATAGCATGATGAGCTCAGGGTCTCATTTTGTCTGAAGAATATCAACAAAATTGTTAATGCAAGAAAAAAAAAAGCTTAACATCTTGCCTTGAGATAAATAAACTCAAACAAAATGAGCTCAAGGTGTCATCGTCTCAAAGTAATGAAATAATTAAACTGATGCAACAACCAAGCTTCATTATATGTAATCATCATGACTTAATAAAGCTGATTACCATCACAATCTCAGATGTCTCATCTCAAGATTATGAAAGTATTACTGTAACACTTGGTGACAAAACAAGCTTAAGATAATTATATATAGACATACGTTCAAATTCTAGTAATATTAGAATGCAGTGAAGCTCAGTTCATCGTGCAAACTGGTTAAACATTTTTTATCTGGGGTCCTTTTTATCTCGATATAATGAGAAATAAACACTATCATGTCTACAAAATAAGCTTGAGATATTGTTGCCCTGATATGACCTCTTGAAACTTGAAACTTAAGGTCTCAAGATGTTTGGATAATGAAAGTCCTTATGCCAAAACAGGCTTGAGGCCTTTTGATCTTTTATCTGATAGTGAGAAAGTCAGACCACTATCACTACAAATCAACACTTCAAGCTTGAGAGATTATTGTGATATGGCCTGCCTGCCTGCACTTGTGTAGCGCTTAATGTAGTCCGAGGACTCCAGAGCGCTCTACACCACAATCAGTCATCCACCCATTCACACTGACAGTGGTAGGCTACAGTGTAGCCACAGCTGTGCTGGGGCACACTGACAGAAGCCAGGCTGCCATACAATCGGCGCCACCAGGCCCTCTGACCTCCCTCAGCAGGCAAAGCGGGTGAAGTCTCTTGCCCACGGACACGACTGAGACCGATGGATTGGGAGTTCAAACTGGCAACCCACCATTTACAGGACGGACTTCGAACACCTGAGCCACAGTCGCCCCACAATATATACCAGGACATTGAAAGCTGTGGGACCATACTGATACTAAACCCAAAACATGGATTAAAGAAATTAAAAATTAAAAACGACAATCACATTAAAGGTTTAGAGTTGGACTTGGTTTCAAAGATGACCCAGAAGTCAAAGGCTTTGTCTGAAAATTTGGAAGAATGTGTTGAGAGACAGTTTTATTAAACTGTCAGCGATTTGGATGTCGATGGTGGGACAAATTATACTCTGTCTTGTGCAACAACACGCGACGCGTCGAGTAAATTCGCTCAACCTCTAACGTAGTGTAAAAAGCTGAAGGCTGTAGCGAAGGTCATTGAAAGTAACATATATTTTGCCTCCTGTTGTCATTTAGTTTGACTAAAACCGCCAAAATCTCAAAGATGAACTTTCTTATATAGCTAAGTGTGTTAAACCAGACTGTAAATCATACGGATGCGAATCTTAGATTCTGAGCTGCACACAGAACATTTTTAGAGGCTTATCTCGAGATCTTGTTCCTCTTTTTTAGCTGCATCTCAGGCTGTTTTGCACCTATACTTGTACTTGAGAACATGCCACTTACAGGCCAGTGCTTTTCTGAAGTGTTCTGCATGTGTAATAATAGGTCTGTTCCGTCCATGTGCACAAGTCACGTTTGCACTTGTTAAAACCTACTTGCTGTGTGTTTTTGTGTGTGTTCAGCTGGACGCGGGTGTTCCTGAGAAGATCAGCTTGGTGTCCCGGGATGAGAAGAGTGTCCTGGTCGTCACTTATTCGGACCTGAAGCGCTGCTTCGACAGCACCTTCCAGGAGCTGCAGGCTGCAGCCGCCGGCTCTCTGTAGCGCTCCCTTTTGGGCCCAGGGTGGGACTGCCCAGACCTGGAGCGCACCATTCCACTACAGCAGAGAACCGGGCTCTCAGACATCTGCAAAGCGAAGGCAGCGAGGCGGGGCTTCGTGAACCTCAGTCACATACACTGATTCCTGTCCAGCAGGAACCATTTTTGTAAAGCATTTATATTTTTCTGTGGCTGAAATTGAAAAACAAAAAATGGAAAACAGACTAACATGGAAGCTGTGATGAACGACATTTCTTTTAAATTCGGGGAACAAAACGAGAAACAAAACTTTTTTTTTCCTGCTTTTATTGTTTATTTCTACAGTTGGGGATGTTATTTTTCTTTTTTTTTTGTGGAGGAGGATGCACTAAGATTTTAATTTTTTTTATTTTTATGAAATCGTTTGAGTGGCCTACTGGGTGCACAGAGAGCTAAAGGTGATACACATGGACATAGAAACAAGAGGATGTAAATCTGGGTTTTCTGTAAAACTCGCATCTCTCTCTGCTGGCTGGAGACCAGAACCCCTTCATTTTGACGCACTCAGAGATGGGACGCATCACTCGAGGCTTTCAGTGCGATGGGACGGCAGTTGTTTCTTAAACTGCGCCAACCTAGCTCAGCCTCGACTGCTGGTTCCCTGTGTGAAAGGACAAACCACTGGGGAAGGTGGGAAAGGGTTTCAAAACTGGGAAAAGATGGATATTAGATGTTTTTCTATAGGAAATAAAGGAACCTGAGTCTCGTACTTGCGGGTGGGTGGGTGAACTTAGACGTGGGACCAGGATCTGAGGCTTTTCTGTTGGCACTGAGGAAGGCATGTCTTCTCCTGAGGCTGAAGTGTTTGTTACATATGCAGCAGCCACCTTGTAGTTAACGGACGCTGCTGTGGTTGTTTCGGGTCTGCTGTCGTCAGTGAGCCACAGCTGCCTCTTTGTGGAATGTCCGTAATTTGTCCCTCCTTTAGTATCCTCACCCCTCATTTCCCCAATCTTTGTCTTTATCTTCTTCCTTAAATTTTTGTCCTATGATCCCAAACATCACCCTGCCCTCAGCAGGTGGGGTGGGGGGGGTCTACGTTTGGGTAGAAAATTGATACTTGGTGACTTTTTACCAGCTGCTTTTTCTCTCTGCTCAGCTGTTGTGCAAGACTGCACAGCGGGACACAGGAGGCCGATCAGGTTTTGCCTCACTTTTGCTCTTTAATACTCTGTGGACCAATTCCAGCAGGGGTTTTAGGTTAAAGGGGGAATGGATCGAAGGAGGATGGGGTGTGGGGAAACCGACTTATGTTTTATTTGACTTTTTTAGGATCATGAGATACGAACAGGCTGGAGACGCAGCTTTCGCACTCGGATTTTTCTCTCAGGATGACAAAGAGCCGGAGGACCCTCCCCCAGCCCCCCATCCTGTCCCCCAGCCCTGATGATTGAATGTCTTTGGCTGTCATTGGGCGGAACATCTTCAGATGGAGGTTTTAGGTTTGTCGGGATCATGCAGCAAGGGATTTCATGTTGCCCCGAAGAACAGCTCTGCTTTCATTTTAATTTGACTTGGGGAAACAAATAGTGTTAGAGCTTCATCCAGTCACTGATAGGCCACTCGATTTGATTTCTATGCCTTTGTCTCATTGTATGTATGTCAGCAAACATGAGGCACTCTTCCAAATCAGGCAGCGTCTCCTCCATAGTTGGCCTTTTCTCTGACTTTTAAGGAAAATATGACTTGATCTGTTCTTGGGGCAACAGATGCACGGGGAGCTGTGTTAGATCATGTACTACTTCCTCTGTTTTAGTGAAATCCATGAACGAAAAAGAATAAAACAAATTTGGTGAATGTGGTGCTTTAGAAATCCCTCACACACACAAACACACCCGAAAACCTTTGGACTCAACCAACATGGTGTTATAACACACACTCCAATTTAACTTTAGAGTCAAACCCCCCTCCCACCCAGCTATACCCCACAGCAACACACCTACAATCACCATCTTAGTATGTTTTATGCCCCTCTTGTGTTCTTGTCTAAAATTTTTGCAATATTTGTGTGTACAGCAGTATTTTAATAAAGAATACCAAAACTGATGCAGATGTGAGATCTTTTTTTTGCTGCTGTTTTAATATTTTCTAATTTAACACGTGAAGCGGACTGGTTATTACCCAGCTGACTTCTGGAGAGAAATTGGCTGCAACTGGTTTTATTTAGAGTTATCGGTTTTGAGGGGGTGAATACAAATGCACACCATTATTTTCAGATTTTTATTGGTAAAGAGTTCAAGACAGTTTTACAATTATGCACTATGTAATGTTGGTCTACCACAAATTCTCAATACATTTGTGGCCATTACGTAACAAAGTGTGAAAACTAAAGTGCTGTTTGTATAGAAACATTATGCTTGTGTAGGAAATCAAATTTGCATTCAAAAACTTGGGAGTCCTGATAAAAGCAAACTGGGTGAGTATGCTTTGCTGCCTTTTTGTTCATGTCATCTGGTATGTCAAAACTAAAACGTTCCTCATCAGCATGGACAATCTTGCTGTACATGATACAGTATGGAGAGGATAGATTAGAAAAACATTTATTTCATCGTGATTCTGCATATTACAACAATATCGTTTTACAGTAAATAGCTAAACTAACTGGCCTACAGGGCAGACCTGTACACTACTGAAGATATTTGGCACATAATGACACAGCAAGTACAACAGATGAATAATTGCTGTCAAACGTTCAATTTCATAAAACAAACATTGAATGTAATCTTGATCTGCAAATCAACTTGGTTTAAAAGTTTGAATTTGTTGTGGATTTTCTCTAAGCCACATAGGGCCAAAACATACATAAAGATCAATCTTCTTCATGTTAGCATGTTGCACATAAATCACACAATTTGCTATCAACATAATTATGTGTGGTTGAATTCTTTTAGGAATAGTGAATGGTAGGATAATGTTGGCTTGCTTAATCTGCAAAGAACCCAACTTTGTTTCCAACTCACGTTTCAACCACCTAGCTGTTGATTGGAGGTGAAGCTGCATAACTTGAAGGCAATCCTCCTTTAGTATCCCATCCACTTTGTGTAATGCACCAGTAACTCTGGCAGCGAAACAGCCCCAGACCTTGATCCAGCTACCGCCATGCTTCACAGCTGTTATACTGCTTCTAGATTTGACAGGCTCACCTGATCCCAGCACGCATCAAAACTGGTTATGAAATCGATAAGTAAGCATTACATTAGGCGTCTTGATTGAGCTTTGACTAAATCCTGACCAACACCACAATAAATATTTGTTCACAAGGCCTAAAAGTCAGGTCCGTGTCAGGAAACCAACCAATTTAAATGAGCTCTGACACTTTTGATAGAAAGAGTAGTCAAAAATTGAGCCAGAATTATACCAGAAACTTGTCAAGGTGCAACTTGTATATATAAATGGGGGTTTATTTATATATTTTAGCCTGCATGCATAACTAAGAGAAAATCCACAATAAACTCAAACATATGCACCTAACTCTTGTTTTCTAAAACCGTAAAAACTGTTTGGTTTATAACAATTGGACATTGGAAGAAGAATGGTGCAAAATCATCATTAAAAGCCTGAAACTGATACGACATGAATGCCTATGATGAGTGGATCTCAGTGGAAATGAGCGGTAACAGCAGCTGTCTGTAGGAAAATAAAACCTGCTTTGTTAGAACTAAAAAGTACAGATTTCTCATCTTGCTGTCAAATAAAACATAATACATGAAAAAGCATTTATAGAAATTAAATTCTAATATCTGTGATTAAATTGTGCTATAACAGTGTGAGACATTTGATGTTTTACCGACGACTCCTTTAAAATTCTTTATTCTTAATTTCTGTCAGTTGGCAGTAAATTTGTCCCACTTTGCTGAAATTAATTAAATCTGTGTTTCAGTGGTACAAACATTTTTGCTATTTAAATTTATAAACTCATTGAAATTAGCTTTTGTTGGATTTCAATGTTGAATTGCTTTATTTATCGATAAATGTACATAATCCACTGAAAATTAAATAATAAGCACATACATTTTTAACTCTTCTATAACATGACTACAAAGCAGCAATAAATACGGTTATTTATTCTGTCTAATATGAATACAATAATATCATTTTTCCAGCATATAGCAGTTGTGCAAGAGGAACAGTTATTTCATACAGCAACGCTCCTCTTCACAAAGCAGGAGGTACCAATACAATAAGCTTTATAATACTGCAGGATCAGGTTAACTTCTGGAAGATTAGCTGCTCTTGAAAGAGGAGAAAATTTGTCTGAAATTCATATTTATAGTTTCTGCACAGTAAAAAAAAAGAGATTTCTGATTTTAAAAAGCTTGCACTAGATTTCTGAATATTGTTTTGACTTTAGGAAGACAATGTTATGGAAATATGCCCTGCGATGGACTGGCGACCTGTCCAGGGTGTACCCTGCCTCTCGCTCATAGACTGATGGAGATAGGCAGCAGCTTCCCCGTGACCCACTATGGAAGAAGCAGTAGAAAATGACTGACTGACTGTTATGGGAATACCTGCAGGCCTTACTGTGAGGTAGAGGATGCAAACAGTGAAGTGTGAAAGCAGCGTAGGTTTCGGATGGTTGAATATTGATGCAATAACTCTGTAGGATTACACATCAGGGAGCCAGAAGCTAAAGGGAGGGGTAGAGGAAGGCAGAGTTGTAGTCTGGAGGAGGAGAGCAGCCGTCGTCTGACTCCCAATCAGCGGGCAGGATGGAGGGCTCGTTGCTGCACAGGAGGGACGCCTGGTTGTCTCTACACTTAGAAAACATGAAGAACCTGAAGAAAAATAAACATACATTGATAGCTTTATTATTGTTTATGTGTCAATCTTTTGCAAGTGTGCATTAAATTATGTCTGCTTAGTTTTAATCTGCTGAGCCACGTAAACGTGTCTAGTCCCTTGAATGTCTTCACATTTTGTCCTTTTACAACCACAAACTAATGGATTTTTTAAATATTATACCAATGTAAAGTTGTGCACCAAAGAACAGAAAGAGATGTAATGCATGATTTAAACGTTTTCAACAAGTACAAATGTGAAAAGTTTGGTGTGCATTTGTATTTAGCCCTCTGGATTCAATACTCTGTAGAACCATTTTCACTGCAGTTACTTTGCAAAGCAGCTCAGGCTCAGTCAGACTGGATGGAGAGCAGTTGTGAACTGCGCTTTTCAATTCTTACCACATACAGTTTTACCAATGGAATTTAGCTGTGAACTTTGACTAGGCCATTCTAAAGTATGAATAGACTTTGATCTAAAACATTCTATTGTAACTCGGGCTGCATGTTTCAGGTTGTTTTTCAGCTGGAAGGTGAACCTCTGTCCTAGTCTGAGGTCTTCTGCAGTTGCAAACAGGTTTTCTTTTGGGATTTCCCTGCGTTTAGCGCCATCTGCCTTCCCATTAACGTCAACCAGCATCTTCCTGATGCTGTTTGTTCACTAATGCTGTCTAAGAAACCTCTGAGGGCTTCACAAAACAGCTGTACATACACTGAGATTAAATTACCCACTGGTGGACTTTACTATAGGTTACTAAATAGAAGTGGTTGTGGTGGATTTTATTTGAGGGGTTCAGATTAAAAAGGGTTGAAAAGAAATGTGAACATGACAATATGTGAAAGAGTCTAAGATGTGTGAATCCTTCTGTGCACCTGCTGAGTTTCTTGTTCTTGGTGTTACTCTGTATCATTTGCTTCAGCTCCTCTGAAGGAAGGACCATCCCACTGTCGCTCTGCTCTTCCTAAAACCAAAAAGATTCAAACACACAGCTTATCGGACCAGTTTCCACATTTAGGGAAATATCATGAGCAGATGTAAAAGTGTTGTCTCACATCACGGCTGTCTTGCTCCTCACAAGGCAATTCCTCAAAGGTCCGAAGTGTGGCCATACCCCTCATATAGCTGGGTAGAAGAGATTCAAACAGGGATTGAAGTTTTTTCTGCTTTCTCAACATCTCTGTGTTTCAGTTTCAGTCACCTCACATCCACCTCCTTCACCTTACATCCCTTTTTGGAATTTTGTTTCCTGTCAGCTGCATTTCTACCATCCTCATGCACATGCACGTGAAATTTTAGGCAGAAGAATAATGACTCAACTTTTTTCACAACATTACATCACCTCAGATTTGTGACTGCATGTGGGTTTTCCTTAAAGGCCTCACAGCGATTTCCATTCATAAAAGTTCCCAGAGGAATGTAGTCTTTCCCATCCTGCTGAAGAAAAACACTTTTGTCAAACTTTAGAAATAGTTGTTCCTTTTAAACAGAAATAACTAAAAAAGCTACAAATGTTTGACCTCCTGGACTCTGGCCTGTAGGAGGTCTCCCAATATCTCCACCAGGTTGGTGAAAGTGGGTCGCTCTGAAGGATTTGCATCCCAGCATGCCAGCATTGTGCTGTAACTGCACACAAAAACACAGTTTCCTTAAACACAGCAGAAACAAGAACAATTTTAAATCTTTATGATACAGAACTGATCAAACTCTGTGTTTGTTGCCCGTGTTAAACATTCAGAGTCTTAAACGGACAGATCAGGATTTTTGAAATGAGGTTCTGTTAAAAGGTTATAAGCAGGTAATATCTTACCTGCAGTAGGTAAGTCTCAATGTCTTCATTTAGTTTAAATCCAGATTAGTTGCTGCCAAAGGCTGAAGAGCTAGCGCAAAAGAGGCCAAGACCAAAAACCTTCTGTTGTCTTAAAGCAGCTACAATCCTAAAACTATCATTGCAATTTATGCTAATGCTATTTTATTAGCCTTTACGCTGTTGTCATGTTTTCACTGGGCACTTATTTGCAAAAAGCTGATGGATATTTACATGGAAAACAGAGATAGGAAGTGATGGGCCACCAACAATCTTCCTGTTAAAACGTATTGAGAGCTGAAAATGTAAAGCATCTGATTAGAGCTAATAGCTAACAGAACAGTATACAAATTTCACTTTTAATATGGCTTTGCTTTTATTGTATATCAGTTACTTTGACCGCAAATGCTTTACATGTTACATTCTCAGTGCGAGTTTCAAACAGGAAGACCAATTGTGACGCCCCACCTCTAACATTAAGTTTCCTATGTACATAAATAGTCAATGCAAAGCTATTGAGAGTATCGGTTCATTAAAGTTATTACTGTAAACTGTTCAGACATTTTTGAGAATAGAGTTGTGTTAAGAAGTCCACTTTGGTCCTGGCCCCCCTTATGCTAGCAGTTAGCTGAACTTTTTCAGGGTAATCTGGATTTTGGTTAAATGAGGTCACCACCACTGCAGGCAACATCTTAACCTTTTAAATCCAAATACAGTAAATAATTACAAGAAGGTTCAGATTTTAAAAACTGACCTGTTTAACCCTCTATGGTACAATGTTGCCATTTGGTAACAAACCCATTAAATTCCTTCCACAAACACACAGTAACTCCACTTTTAAGATGTAGTGCACTGAAAGAGAGATGGGATCCTAAGAGAACCAATAGCAGTGTTTAAATTTGTCATATGACTTTCTGGAGGGCCCTTTTCTGCAGACCTCTTCGCAGGGAGGAGCCTCACCATTTGACTCCTCAGAAATCATCAAAAAAAAGTATTTTTCTGACGTTTTTTGACGGGGAAAAAAATACATACTCAACAATAAGTGAGGTAAGTTCACTATTCTGTGGTTTATTGCACTGTATTTGATCATTTAATAATGTTAAATTGTTAAAATGTGGATGTTGCCATATGGTAACACTGTACCATTAAGATTACCATTGTATTGCTAACCTGGCATGTTGATGGTATGCACTAATATTCTAGAGTCTGCTATAATAATGCATTTTGTGAGTCCTTTCCATATTGCATATGACTATATTTGACAATCTTTTCTTCCATTTACAGAATGAATGCAACAATGTTTTATAGTTTCTTACGGAAGAAAACCAAAGTAGTACTTCCTGTAGATGGTAGTGAGGATGAATTAGGATTTAGTGATGAAGAAAACGAGCAGCTTGCAACCCAGCAAGGAGAGAGTGAGGTTGATAGAGACAGTGAGAATGATGAAGACTATGAGCCAGAGAATGAAGACAGTGAGGACAGTGGAGACAGCGAGGAAAGGAGGGGCAGTGAGGGTGGAAGTGCAGTTACAGTTTACTGTGCGTGAAAGTGCAGCTAATATTTATATGTTTCATTAAATTGGCAGGTTCATAAAATACTAAGGATATTTGTTTGTTTTGTAGGTCCACCTAGAAAAGGGGAAGACCCTCCCAACATGTTGAGGAAGACCTGGCTGGGAAGAGGAGCAGAGTTACCACTGCACCAGTTCCACCAGCACCTGTGCGTTGGGATAGCACTGATCACTGGCCTACTATCAGGGCAAAAAAGGGCAGGTGCAAATACCCAGGCTGTACTGGTATTGTCAGAGTGCAGAGCACGAAGTGTGAGACCTACCTGTGCCTCACAGCTGAGAGGAACTGATTCATCAGTTTCCACAAGCAGTAAGGCAAAGATGGCAGCATCAAGACACTCAAATCAAATGAAATCAGTTATTCAGATGAAAAATTCAAATGAAATGTTGAAAAATATCATTCAAATTGTTTTTAACTTTTGCATTGTTAACTGTGAATGCTACTAGGGACTGTTTGGACTATAACCTGAGTTGTTAACTAAAAGGGTTTTACAATAATAAACCAGACTCTCTTGTTTACATTAATTTCCACTATTGTACAGTGTTGCCACATGGCAACGTCAACAAAAAATAACAAAAAATAAATAAATTTTTGTAAATGTCTCTTGATTATGTTTACTTGGTCTATTTTATGTCTAAAAAACATCCCAAATATTTTTTTCCCAACTGGCATCATTATGCGTACCGTAGAGGGTTAATAGATGTTAACCATTTTTCTTAAACATCTGCTGGTATTTTAATAATTTTTAATCATAATTGATACATAAAAGATATATTTTGTATGCATTATAAAATAGCATTTATCAGTTTTTAAAATTAAAGGCAACATTTTCTTTCCCATTCTTTTTGAATTTCATGGAGATTGTGTAAAATTGATTTAATTACTAACATATTTACTTGATTTGTTTTTCTTTACTAAATTTGTTAAAGAGGTAGACGTCTCAGAAGTACCACAAAAATTATATATTTCACATTTTAGGGCTAACGTCAGGATCTTACTTCAAAAAAAATCTGAACTATCCCTTTAAAATAGCCTTTATTTAAAACATAAACAGAAGAAGGCCCAAAGTCCAGCTGTGACCTAAGTCATTGGTGGGATTTTGACTTAGGTTCCAGTGCTCAGAAGCAGCAACAATAAGTGCCTGCTTCGCTGCAGAGCGCAGAGGGCTGTGGTTGAATTCAGTGGTTAGTTTTATTTTGGGTTTATGAACCTATGAGCTCCAGCTGTTGTTCAGCCACCTGGTAACAGATGAAAACACGTTGTTTTACGTGAGGCCCTTCCACACATAGACTATAATATTTAACACAAAAGTCCAGATTTTGGGAGGTAAAAAAACATCCATGACAAATAAATGAACTTTTTACACTTTGAATGTGAATAATTCAACTTTAAAATAAACAAATGTTTTAGTAGAAAAAATAAAGGAAAATATAAAAATATAAATGGTTGTCAAGTGTTCAGGTTGCGTAAGAGTTCAGACTTACGTGTAAGACTTTGTTGTAGCAATTTTTGATTACGTTTCCGTATGGAGTCAGATCTGCCATCAGCTAAACCAAATCTGATTATCCTGAAGTAAGGTTCAGCTGTCCTGGTGGGATTTTACTGATATTTACTCATTTGCATTATTTAGTGAAAGCCATGGTTTGTAGAGAGGGTCTAAATGATTTCATTGGAGAAAGGTATCAGTCGGGAGAAGAGTGCAGAAATGTTCCACTACAATTTAAAGATCTGGGGTTTCACCTGAAAATGGCAGTGGACAAGAAAAGTCAAAATCTGTAGATTTTGAGGATTTTGCTGGGTAGAGTGGCCAAACATTGTCAAGTCAAGATCTGGGATCCTGAAAGTGCCTCAACTGAATTATTTATTTAATGTACAAACTTATGTAGCCAGGTTATTACAGCTTCTCCACTGTTTATATTTTTCACCTTCACACATTTGTTTGAATTTGTGTTGAATTGTACACGACCACATTTTAGGTTCACTGTAGGCACGACCAAATAAATATGCAAAAACAAACAACCTTACTCTGTGCCCAGAAATGTGAAGTTATGTGATTTAAAGAAATAAAATACAGGATAATTTTGTTACTATTGCTCCAGAATAATGGTTGCTTGTCTAAGAAGAAGCCACAAACATTTCAGAGGTGCTGTATTCTGGCGCTCGCATCCTCGTCCCGCTCTTTAGCCGGTGGCAAAACTCCTCATCAATGTGAATACCGGGGTATGGAGAGGCTCCTGTTGGACAAACACACACATGTTAACTTTAAAAAAAATCCTGGTTATAAAAGAAAAGACCTGTGGTTTGGTTTCAGTGTAGCCGCAGGTATCTTACCCAAAGAGAAGATCTCCCACAGCAGTATGCCGTAGGACCACACGTCACTCTGGGTGGTAAAAACCTTGTCAAAGATTGACTCAGGAGACATCCACTTCAGAGGGAGACGAGCCTGTGAGCCATTCAGAGCACAAAATTGTTGTTTGTTCATGAAAGCATGAAGGTTGCCTGAACAATGGAATTAAAGAGATAGTTTAGTATTTTTGGAATGAGGTTCTACCAAAAGGTTATAAGTAGCTAATATCTTGCTCTATAGCTTATCAGTAGGAATCCTGATGTAGTCTAACTTTTGAAACCAAGCCCCAGAGTATTTCTGTGTGTACATGCGAAACGCATCTTTTCTGAAATGATGACATTGTAGCTCTAACCCACATGCACCTCTTTGCCGCCATGTTTCTTGTGTTTACCGCGCATGAGCTGTCTGCTCTTGCCCGCTGTTTTTTCACAGCATCACCAATGGGTCCAGCATACACACTGCTGTGTTTTCAGTAGCGCTGCACGTGTTTGTGTTCATTCTGAGTAAAATAATATTGGTTTAATAAAAAAAGAAGCACGTGGACTTTTTATGAACATATGCGGGTCAATTTTATCCCATAACTTTACAAATGTTGTGATATTTAATACTGTTGAGGTATAAAAACAACACAAGCAGAATGTTTGGAAGGTGTGCTCTAATTGAAAACGAGTGGTGTATCGTAAGATGAGAGCAATGTTCACCTCAGAAAGTGTTAGTTTTAAAGTGTAAATCAAAATGTAACTACTACTAATTTGACCTACTAAAAATAAAGATGTGGGCATTACAAGGTCCTCACAATAAATCCTTGACTGTTCCTTTTACTCTTTTAAGCCCAACACATAACATACAGTACTGTCAGAAAAATTTAGACTTTTTAAAATGTGACTGTTTATTGGATTATTAAAAAAAATATATATATATTCTTTAAAACATCGCCTTCTTTTCCAAATGTTTTGGTTCACAATTGATAGATTAGGCTTTTAATCGCCGTGATAAAATACCTGGATTTTGTATGCTCTATAAAAACAAATAACAAACTTAATCAACAGTTTCATATCTGTTTTTTAAGCTGCACCCTGTCATAACATTTCAGGTAATTGCGTGAATGTTGTAAAGTTTAATTACTGCAGTATGAGACAGAAAATGAAAGCCGTGTCTCATTTTGTAAGAACCAAAGAGAGAAGAAGCCCAGGTGTAAAACAAAACGGTTCCTCTACTCACATCTCCTTTCCTGACATAGTCTGGGTCTTTGTAGATGTCTCTGGCCAGGCCGAAGTCACAGATCTTCACCACCTTATTGTCAGTCAACAAAATGTTCCTTGCAGCCAGATCTCTGTGAATACACTGATGCAGGCACACAGAAAGCCCATCAATAAAAACAAACCAGATTAAATGAGACTATCCTTTTGCAGTTTTAGGTCAGTTAGAACAACAAAAATCATTTCTGTCTGATAAATTTTAAAACAATGTGAGATATTTTTTTTCCAAAGTCAGAAGTTTACATACGCTAGGATTACTCCGCCTTTAAACAATTTGTGAAAGTCCAAATGATAATGTCATGGCCTTTTAACTTCTGATAGGTCAACTCACAACATTAGAGTTACCTGGAGGCACACCTGTGGATGTATTTTAAGGCAATGCATCAAGCACACTGCCTACTTGTGTGACATCATGAATCATATCATAAGAAATCAGCCAAGATATCAGGAAGAGAAATGTAGACTTCCTCCACTCGAACTATTTTATACACTTATAAAGACAATAGGAATGTCCAACCATCATACTATTGGAGAGGGAGACGAGGTGAACATGTTTTGGTGCAAAATGTCTATATCAATCCCAGAAGAAAAGAAAAAGATCTTGTGAAGAGGCTGGTAAGAGAGTGTCATCCGACGTGGGCTCAAAAGTAATTCGGAGAGGAAGAAGCCATTACTCCAGAAACAACATAAAAACATACACTATAGTTTGCAATGCACCTAAGGAGAAAGGCTTTAATTTTTGGAGACATGCACTGTGGTCTGATGAGACAAAAATGTAAGTGTTTGGTCATAATCATTATCACTACACGTAGAGGAAACAGTTGGAAGCTTGCAAGCCTGAAAAGACCATCCCAACAGTGAAATAAGGGGTGGCAGCTTTATGTTGCAGGAGGGAGTGGTGGAGAGTTAAAAGCAGCATGTCAAGACATCAGCCAGCGAGTTACAGATTGGGCACAAATGGATCTTACAAATGGGCAACAAGCCTTAAAGCACAGCGAGAATTAAAGGCAAAGAGGACAACAAAGTCATTGTTTGCAGGTGGCCATTCCAAAGCCCTGATCTTCACACCATAGAAAAGGTGTGTGATAGCAAAACAGTTGAAAACCGGACTCGGTTATATTAGTTCTGTTGGGGGGAATGGGCCCAAATTCCAGCAAACTATTGCGAGAAACCTGTGGACATAAACCCAAATCATTGGAACCACGTCAAACAGTTTAAAAGGCATTTCTACCACATAATAAGGAAATGTATTCAAACTTCTGAACTTGAACTAAGTGAAAAAGAAATCTCCGGAATTCAGCAGAAATAAATCATTGTAGTAATCCTAACTGACCCTAATACTGAAAAGGTTTAATCTAACTTAATGTCAGTAAAAAAAAAAGTTGTGCCTTTTTTTTTACAGTATATGGTTTCAAGTCAATTCAAAAACACTTCATCAATCCCAAAGCTGAAATAAAATAATGTATATTATATGTCAGCGTATGTAAATTAAGGGGTGTCTGGGCAGTATCAAACCTTGCGAGATGCCAGAAACTCCATTCCTCTCGCCACCTGAAAGCTGAAGGAAATGAGATCCTCCAGGAAAAGAGGGGAGGAGGAGGATGGTGCTTTTGGATCTAGGAGAATAAAGTTGGGATGAAAAGAACTTTTATCATGTACAAATTTAGGAAAATGTCTGGGAAGTTGTGGTCCTACCAGGGCATTTGTCTTTTGTGTCACCAAACTCCACACTGATGCTGCTCTGGCTGTCAGAGAAGCTTGAGAGAAAACTGAGCCCTGCATCTGTTCCACCTGTCTGCTAAAGTGGAGGAAACAGTAGGTTAATCGGTTTCCATTTCTGTTTTATTATAAATCTGATCCTTTAAAGGCAACTAAAGTGGTCTTTATTTTATTTGACCTATTGGGTCACAAGCACTCTTTTCTTTGGGTCAAACAGCAAAGCTTTTCAATCATCTGTAAACTCGAGAAGTAATTAAGGAAGTTCGTACATTTTCATACCTCAAAACAATTGTGGAAGTGAGTTTTGTAAGGGTTGGATTTTGCAATGAGGCACACCAAAAGAGGTATATAGGTTAACAGCCGCAAGACTGTTCACACAGGCAAGCATGAAGAAGAGGCTTCACATCAGAGCGAGCTGCTGCACTTTAGAGCGAGCTGCTGCACTTACCCGGTCATGCACATACACGCCCCTCTTGTTCTTCAGGAAAGCAGAGAGGTTTCCAAAGCGACAGTACTCGACAATGACCATCAGTGGTCCTGTATACACAACAAACTTAGAAGGTGCAAATAGAAGCAATGACCTTTGTACACAGAAAGAAGCATGCATAAAGGCGGACAACTGGATAAAACAAGCCACCTCCTGGTTTGGTGCAGGCCCCCAGCAAGTTGACCACATTCAGATGGTTTCCAATATGATTGAGGATCTTCAGCTCAGTCATTAGAGCCTTGTGTTCGCTGGCTGTGGCTCCCTCTGGCGGACAAAAGGTAGAAGAGTAAAACAAGTGACAGAAACTGTCTTTCAATTTGCTTTAGCATTAAGCAAAAAGATTAAGTGAGCACCTTTGAGCATCTTCACAGCCACAGTCCTGCAGCTGGTAGAGCTGTCGATACCAAATGCGGATGCCTGCATCACTTTACCAAAGGCTCCGCAGCCGAGAGGTTTCCCTGTTAAAGAGAGATTGTGTGAGAGTGGAAAAGACACGGAAACAAGAGGTGTGTCAATTAATTACTATTATTCACACCCATTCCAGATGGGAGATGCTGATAGAAGATCTCATCAAATGTTCATCTAGCTGCATCCCTCCCTGATCATAGAGGGAGTTGATGACTTCCAGTAAACACAAGTTAAATACCCCATGTTGCAACTGATTAGCCTACCACAGACAACACAGACCTGGAGTCTGATTAATGGAATGAGAGTCACTCCCAATAATAACCAGATAAGACCTATGAGAAAATCCTTGTATCAGTTCTGTGATCACAAACACCTCCCCCGTTTCCCACTAAGCTCCAAACATTGGTCTGATCTCACAAAAAGACTACTGTACAGAAATAAATATACATTTTTAATACATGAAAGAAGCATACCTAATTTAAGAAGTTCCTGAGGGAACTCCCATTGGTTAGGGTCATACTGCAGGCGCTCACATTGCTCCATTATGGGTCCCTCTCCTGTATCCACTATGATCGATAAACAGTCTGCTTTGTGGCTGGAAGTATTCGGCTTTGGAGCAGAAAGAGAGTATTTTGTCAAAAAAAATTCTGATGAAAAAAATCTTTTTTAAGAGTAGAAATTACACACAGAATTGAACTTAAAGCTAAGCAAGACTCTGGTATAAACGTATTTTGTTTTTTGTTTTACAGTACAATGCAAAACTTTTTTACTGAAGAAATATTTCCAGCTTTATGGGTTCATAGTAATTGGATTTATGAGCTACAGTGCCTTGCAAATGTATTAATACCCCTTACATTTTGTCACATTTTGCCACAAACCTCATTCTTCAAAATTTTAGGAAACAGACAGACACAAAACTGATGGGAAATGATGAATGCCTTTCAACGTTTATTACAAATAAAAAAAATGAAATGTGGGGCATGCATATGCAACTCAGCCCCCTTTCCATCTCATATTCTTAAATTAAAAAATGTCCTCAGTGGTCACTTAGTTATTAACCAGAGTCCACATGTGCCTTTACCAGCTGTTCTGCAAAGGCCTCTATGGTTTGTTAGAGAACATTTTTTGAATAAACAGCATCATGAAGACCGACAGACACAGTGGTCAGATAAAGTTTAAAACTGGCATCCTATTACAAAACAATATCAAAAGCTTTTAACAGATTAGTGTCATCCAGGACCTAAACTGACAGGTTGAGCAAGGAGGGTACTCTTTAAAGAAGCAGCCAAGAGGCCCATGTTAACTCTGAAGGAGGTGCAGAGATCCACAGCTTAGGACGGAGAATCCGCTGACAGGAGAATGAGTTGGTGACTCTATCTGGCCTTAATGAAAAACTAGCAAAGGGAAAGGCGATGAAAGAAGTCATACAAAGAAGAAGGAGCAAATTTATAGAAGAAGGTGCTCTGGTCAGATGAGACCAAATTATACTTAAAAATCCCCAACATTTTAGAGGCTGCAGGAGACGAGCCGTAAACGTACAGCCAGAGATACAGTGGAATAAGAAAGGCACAGTCAAAGTCTTGAACTAAATACAATGCTGAATTTGAAAATTGCTATTCAAAGAACCTCTTAATTCAAACCTTGAGTTATTTTAAAAAGAGGAATGGACTAAAACTTCGGTCTCTGGATGAGGAAAGCTGATAGACACATATCAAAAGACTCGCAGCTGTACATGAAGAGAAAGGTGGTTCTCCATTTTATTGACACCATCTATAAAATTCTAAAGCATGATTTTTTATTAAAAAAAAAAAAGAGAAAACAGAAAACCAAGTATAATTTTTCTACACCCTGGCAAATAGCCACTACTTTGTGCTGGTCCATTACATAAAATCCCAGTAAAATACTTTGAGGTTTGTATTTGTAACAAGACAAAATGTGAAAAGGTTTGATGGACATGAATACTTTGCAAATCACTTTTCTTTTATGCCAAATCCCACAAGTAAAGAGTACCATAGTTGTAATTTATTTGTTTTTGTTTTCTCACCTGTTTCAGTTTACGAATGAAGAGTGTGAGCAAGAGCCAGAAGAGAGTGGCCACCACACAGGTACAGGTTAAAGTGGGAATTTCCAGAAAAGAGGCTTCTGATGCACCTGTGCACATGCAAACATAAAACCTTTGTCATTAAGTTTAACTGTTGAACTGGACTTGATCTGGAGTTTTCCAGGCTTCTTGATGGTCTTTGAAGGGTTTTTTCCAGTACAAGAGAGCTATATATATGTATATATAATTTTTTTTTCTTTTTTAAGATCAGGAATGCCTTGCTTCTCTTCAGCCTGTCCACATAAATAATTAAGAGCCCAAAATTTGTCCATATTCATGTCCTTAATGAGTGTAAACTACTGTCTGCGGCTGGATATATAAACAAATGCCTTCTCTGTCTGGAACAATATTAATCAAGGATAATTTATTTCCTGTCACAACAGATTACAAAAGTGAAAAAAGACAAATCCTTTGAGATAATTTCCTAATGATCATATCCTAATGATCATATATTCTACCTATTCTTCCCATTAACTCCTCCAGTTTATTATTATCCTTTTTTATAATGGGATGGTGAAGAAATGCCCAGCTCAGTGCAGCATGGAGTCTCTGTGAGATGCAGGCTGGGCCCTTCCGGAGGAAATAAAAATGGGAGACAGCTTCCTTCCTAGCTCATCAGGACACAACACACACACACACCACACACACACACACACACACACACACACACACACACACACACACACAAACACACACACCTTCTCTATCCAAACCTGGACTGGGAAGTAAGCCCACCACAACTGCTACCAGCGAGCTCCATCTCCTCTCCCACCTCCGGATGTGTGTGTGTGCATGCAGGTGTGTGTATGAATGAGGAAAACCGAACAAAAGACAGAATGCGTTTATGTTAGGACCTACTTTGATCAATGTTTACTCAGAAACATGACATTCATCATCTTCCATTAATAGAACTGACACAACACACCTCTGAGTCTAAAAACTACTTGAAACAATGTGATATACTGTACTATGTGTGCTCATGGAGACTGTGTGACTTTTTACAGAGCTGGGAACAATGCACAATAAGAAATGTTCATATAAGGAGGTGCACTTGCTTTACGTTTCATCAAACGGCTAATCAAAGGCAGAGTTTACTTGAAGAAAATACATTTTACACCTACTGTTAACCCGAATGTAGGCAGAGCTCTCTGCAGATCCTCTGTCGTTGGTGGCCAGGCACGTATACATGCCTTGGTCATCGACCGTGATTCTGTCTATATGGAGAGTCCCATCTTCCACTGATAAGACGATGCCTGACAAGGGAAGTGGGAAACGGCTTATTAACACCAACCCACAGCTGAAGTTTACATGTTTAAGATTTTTTTCCTACCTGAACCCTGCTGCAGAACCTGTTCGTCTTTGTACCACGTGATGGTTGGTGGTGGGATTCCTTGAGACTCACAGCTGAGGATAACCGAGCTGCTGGCGTTGACGGTGCAGTCTGTCAAATTACTGAGCAGCACAGGAGGCTCCAGAACTGAAAGAAGAGCGAGATTCATGCAATTATTGGATTGTAGCCAGAAGTTGGCGTAGGACCTCAGAAAACATCACTAATCAGATCAGGCTCCATTCTTCTCTTGCTCCATGGTCTCCTTCTAACAAGATGTGCATCTTGTCACTAATTCTCAATTGGGTTTATGTCTAGACTTTGACATGGCCACACACCAATATACATTTAACTTCCCCCTTTCCATGTAGTTCTGCCTCAGTCTGAGGCCTTTAGGTGTTGCTATGTGTTTAGCTACATCAATCATTCCATCAGGCCTCAGTTTTATAACCCAAGAACTTTATCCCTCAACTCATCTTACCTTCACAAGGTAAGATGCTGTAACATCCCTCAAAAATCTTGAAAAGCACGCAACATGTTACCTTCACTTCACGATTAAGCACTACTTTATGTCGGTCTATCAAATAAAATGCAATAGAATATGTTTAATTATGTGGTTGTAACATGGCAACCACATACAGCCAACTGACCACACCCTGCTCATATCTGCAGCGCTGCAGACCACAACCAAAAATATATTTATGAGGTCTGACGTCAGGACTAAGCTTACCTGATGGTATGTTTAATTTACTTCAAACAATCTTTAATGTATTGGTTAGCACATTGTTCAGAATTGATTGAGGTGTTCGTAAAATAAAACAGAATTGGGTTGAAATAAAACCCATGCTATTTTCTCCCCATTTTCCTGGACCTGTGCCATTTTTTCACAATAATTGTCCTCTACTGCATGCTGAAAACTGGCCTTGGTTTTGTTCTGTGAGCCTGCTGCAGTTTCAGTCCTCTTGGGCAATTTCTTCTTAAAATCGCATGTGGTCCAAACCCCAATGCAACAATGCATTATTTCATCATAAGGATGGGGCTCACAATGAGGTGAAAGCAGATCGTCATGCACTATAATTAAACTACAATGCACACTAAAAGTTATTCCCAAAGTTGTTTTAATCCCATGGTTTTATTATTATCCCCCTTTTTCCTCTCTCTACCTCCAACAACCCCTTTTTTCTTGTCAGTCACCCTCTGTCTCTCTAGTAATTCCCCTGTGAGGGGCCTGAGGGAGGAAGTTGACATGTTTAACCCTGATTGTGTGGGGAACAGCAGTAAAAGACATGGAGAAAAGTCACTTAACCACTGCGACTGATTGTTGTTTCCACTATCTTCCTCCTGGACAACAATTGATGATTGTCAGCAGGGGCCGGGGGAGCCTGACAGTGTCTGATTGGCTGATTGTTCCTCCGGCTCTGTGCGGGGGCCTGTAAATGTGGCATTGTGGGAAGTGCTATTGTGTACTCTTCCTCCACACAAAAGCTCATTCCCACGTGAAAGAGGTGCTCAGCCGGAGCGCAGGAGCAAAACTACGGCTGGGTGGGGCCCCAGGAAGCTGAGGTGAACCCGATTCCCAAGAAACATGTTCAAACTTAAAAAAACAAGACAAATTATATTGCCTATTATTCTAATTAGTGAATATGAAACTGATTTGGAACGACAACATTATTTAAATATTCAGATGGAAGCAAACAACTTTAGGGTTCAGGAACTAGAAGTGAAACTGTGCAATTTCACCAATACTGCATACAGGTCAGGATTTTCTGGGGAACAAGGTCTGCAAATTAGTTAGAAGGCCAACATAAAGGTCAGTGGTTACCTTTATTAACACTGACTATCTGCTTTTCCTGAATAAATAGGCAGGAATAAAATAGAGCAATCAGAATTTGACTTTTGATACTATATGTAGCGACACATGCAGCTCATGCAACAATACTAGGCTATATTAGGCTCACAAGAAGGACATTTTAACAGTACTCTTGAACAAAATTTAAGGATGTAACATATTGATTATTAAAGATACGTTGAACAAACACCCTTAGTTAGCAAATTTTGGGCAGAATATTATCCTTTCTTTCAATTCTGCCTTTTATTCGGTAAGACATACATGATAAGCTGATATTAGCTGGTTAATTAGTCGAGCTATCTGCTCTGGTGAGCCTGCAGTCAGCCTCTTAAGAAACATAGCAATTATCGCTTGCCATATGTGGTTTTACCTTGATAAAAGTGATGGGTGCACTCCTTTGGTTCTACACAATGACTGTTGTATTTTTTGCCACCGGAAATATTTCCAAACAGCTGATTTTTGAGGGAAACGGGTAGTCGCCTTCTCCCAGCCAGCTGACTGGCAGTGTGCCAGTAAAGAAGGGACAATTTTGTGTTACTCTATGTCTCTACAGTCTGAGAAACCGCCGGTCACTCCGACACTTTCTCTCCTATCTCATTAAAAGGACTTTAAACAGAGAGAAATGCTTTCTCTGGTTTTAAAATTTTAACATTTGAGAAGCTTGGTAAACTTTGATGCAGGTAATGAGCCCATGTCTGGTCTCAAACTATTGTTTAATTAATTTTGATAACCTGTTTAACTTAGAACAACCAGACAAATTAGAGATAATTAAACGCAATCCAGATTCTTAAAAAAAACCAATATTCTTTAGTTTTAAACTCCAGTGCTCAATGGGCTGTTGTCCTGCAACTTTCAGACATCTCCCTGGTGCCACACACCTGCATCAGATGGGTAAATTACCTCCTCAGCACGCCATCAAGTTCCACAGAGTCACGTAGAAAACCGAATTATTTGATTCTGGTGTGTTGAAGCAAAGACACATCTAAAAGTTGCAGGACATCGGCCTTAACTGGAGTTTGAGTGGTGTTTGCAGTTGCGGCATTCTCACAGTGCTTACGAAATATTGTTTCTGGTCTGTTATTGTTTTATCACGTATTTTCAACATGTAGTGGTCCGCCTAGACCAGGGGTCTGAAAACTTTGCAATCCAAAGAGCATTTTTTTTCTATGGATGCTGATATTTGGGTGTAAATGATGAAGCACATAGTTTCCAACCTAATGTCAAGATAAATAGATCTGAATATTATATTACACAGGCTTTAAGTGTCATTCTGTTGTGGAAATTTGATGAAATTATTCCATAAAGAAATGAAAAACTGCTAAAATCTGCATTTATTAATATATATATATATATATATATATATATATATATATATATATATATATATATATATATATATATATATATATATTATATATTTTTTAAACATTATTTGTTCTTTATCATTTCTATCATTCAAGTTATTAGGAGCCATTGTGAAAGATCCATAGAGGCACTTGCGGCTCCAGAGCCACAGGTTGCAGACCCCTAGCCTAGACCATCTAGCAGTCTTTTATAGCTGAGACAACACAGGATCCCGATTACTACTTCCTTTCTTACTACAGATTAAGAGTCACCAGACATGGATACAGGGTGTAGCTCTTAAAGCACATACCTTCATATTTGAAACAGCAAAAAGATGCAATTTAAAAAAGCTTTATTTCAATATCCCAGGTTCATGTTACGACCCTAGTAAAAACTAGGCCCATAAATCAGCCGGTTACAGGAATCCAATGATTTTCAGCTTGATGAGTCCTAACTTGTGACTGGCTGGTCGGAAACTCAACGTGCCGACATGTTTTCAATGAGAAAACGCATACAATAACGTTAAGTGTGAAATTAGGAGGATAAAGCCAGTTTAAAATGTTAACTATGTTAGTGTTTTGTCTTAAAATAGTAAAGGTTTAAGACCACTCATGACAGGACTACTGGATATAAATATTTTAAATGGTGTTCGAATATATCTTCTTAAAGGGAGATCCAAACCAGCTAAATCGGTATTGACAGGTCAAATGTTTAGAAAGAATATGGAGATGGAAACTGGCTATAAAATCTTATTGATGCAACTCTAGAATAAATACTACTAATATGCTTTTTAAATATATATTTTTAAAGGTTCTTGATTGGAAAAACAAAGTGAAATGCTTGTTGCTAAAAAGGAATAAGACTTTGAAAGTCTTACTATGAAAAATGTTACAAAGCGTTTACTCCTTCACATCAAGCTTTAATGACATAAAGTGAAGCTGATTCTGAATTTGAACTGATGAAAACTGCAGCTTAGATAGAAGTTAACATTAATGTTTTGGTAGAAAATCATGAGGTTACAGTGACTCACTTGTGACCTCCACCTGGGTGTCCAGGTGTATCTCCCGCCCACTGATGACATGCAGGGCGGAGCATCTGTAGGCTCCAGAGTCCCTGCCAGTCAGGTTCTTTAAAATGAGGAGCACAGTGTTGGAGAACTCCCCCGGTTCGAGGAGATGGATGTTCCAGGCGGGAGTGCGGGATCCCCCGTGTCATTCAGTTTTCGCCATGACAGCGCTGTGTACAGGTGCTTATTTGCAGAACAGGTGAGATGGAGGTCCCCGCCCTCCCTGGCCTGCTCCAGCTGGTTTACACTAAAGCCCTCTGGGACATCTGTGGAAAAAGGAGCACAGCTCGGTGAGAAAACTTTACAGACCTGCTGTTTGACGGGAAAAAGCCCTCTCAGTTTCTTGACATGGGTCCTGACACCAGAAGAGCAGATTCCTCCACTTTCCTTACCTTTGATGACAATGTTGAATGGCTATTGTGAGCAAAAACAGTGAGTGGAATACAGTGAAAAGGCTTTTTATTTACTTTAGCCATTTGAAACTTCCTGTGGAAACGGCTTGAGAGTTTCCTGATGGCAGATAGTGTTTATCTTTACCGAACACCCCAAGGCCTCCAGAAATAAAGCGGACCTGCCAGTCCAAGGAAGTACGCTGCACGGGGAAGTGGAACGATAAGAGCCCCAGGTTCCTGTTTCGCTCTTGGTCACATATAAGCAGTTTAAAACAGCCCAGCATGCAGACTTAGACACACTCCATTAAATCATTCAAAAACAAGACAAAAAACAGTTTGACCTGCATTGCTTGACTCAAATGTAACATTTCAACACTGCAGAGTGCAGTAAAGCATGCATGCTCCATATACCCTAAAGCTCTTTGTTGCATCAAGACTATTTTTACCTTTAGGTGTTTTGCATCGTTCCCCCCCCCCCCCCAATCTTTGTGCAGTTTTCTTTCATTTTTAGATTGGTAACTGTCCTATTTTACATTTTTGCTTTTTTTTAATCACACATGAGAGAAGGGTGATTTTATTTAGTTTCTTATCTACTTAAAAGGTCAAATAATAATCATAAAAAATGCATTTCTGTAAGATAAAACTCACAAAGCGAAACAATACTACCTTTAAAACAATAGTATTTCCTTACCATACAGTCATATAAAGGAAGTGCACTCTCTTTTAAGTCTTTCATGACATTATAAATTATTCTGGCCTAACAGGTTCTAAATTTACTAAGGTATTATCCCAGGATACAAACACACAACAGATACCAAGCTATTAAACAAAAAAAAACTCTTAAAAAACATGAAAAGTTACGTCTTAAAAATTAAGTAGACCTACACCCACTCATTCAATAGCTTGAAGAGACACTTTTAGCAGGAATAACTTGAAACAGTTGTTTTTTTTCTAAGACTTCATCAATTTTTCATATTGTTATGGAGGCATTTTAGGAAAGTCTTCCACCTTTTCCAGATTTGCAGGGTTTTTTATACACATTACATGGCTTTATGACTCATTTTCACTAAAGCTTTAGCTCACATTTGACTCTAAAATACTTTGTACACAGAAAAGTTCATGTTCGACTCAATGACTGCAAGGTAATCAGGTCCTGTGACTACAAAACAACCCAAACCATCTCTTCTCCACCACCGTGCTGGACAATTTATCTGACGTTTGTGATGATGTGCTGCATTTTTTTATGCCAAATCATATTTGGTGCCATCTGCCCAAAGAACATTGCTTCTGACTACTTCAGGTTCCTGGAGATACATTCATGGAAAGTTACGTCATGCTGAAATATTATTTTAAGAGAGACGAGAATATCCCCTTTCCACCATCCCAAAAAAGTTGTTTTTGTTTGGACTTTTTCTAATCTTACTGTTATTAACTTTAACAGTTAACATCCTTAGTGACGCCTCTTGAGTCTCAAATGTAATGTTAGACTTTTTGCAATTTTTCTGAGCATTGTACAATCTGGGATGAACTTGCTGGGACATCAGTGCAGCTATCTTATCTGTGTTTTGTATGTTTTTAAAAGAAAAGTAAAAACACGGCTTTTTAGTGTGGCTATTAGTTGAAAGTTATAGCTATTTATTATCGCTTATGGTTTAATATTTTTTTCAGCTTTTTTTCAACTTTAGTTACAATTTCAACAAGTATTGGCAAATACATGATATAATTTTTTTGATTAATGTTGTTAATAAAATATTATTGTTTACTATTAAAGTTGTTCTGTTTAAATATACTGTATATATATATATATATAATATATAATATATAATATAGTGTATATATATACACACGCACACAACCACAACATTTCCACAGTTCCTCTTGCTGCATAATTGATTTAATTATCTCTCTTTTATTCTTCTTTGCCTTCATATCAATTTTAATATAATTTGGTTTGTCTGCCTAAATACTTAGTTTGATCATTTCTGTTGTGTGGGTCTAGCAGATTTATATCTGTTTTTAACCTCTGTAAAGCACTTTCTGTCAAACTTGGCTGTATGAAAATGGCTTTATAAATAAAGTTTGATTCAATGATGGCTCGATTTTCCACTTCTCAATTGTCTTTCTCACTAGAAAATGATACACTTGTTTGGAAATTACCTTTTAACCCTTACTTGGTTGACAGGCAGCAACAATTTATTCTCCAAGGTCGTTTCTGTTGTTTTTCTGACTTGATCTTATTGTAAAACATACCTGTATGCTTCAGAAATGCAAACTGCCAAACCTCCTACTGTTGTAGATATGGATCACACTTATTGATGATCAGCTGATAAATTGCATTTGATTGGGAACAATTTGATGCAATTTTTCTAAATCTTCCTAAATCCTACAGAAACAGCAACGATGGACTTAGTTTTGGCACACCCCTTTGCAGTTTGGCTTTATCTTTGTTGTAATAGAGAACGACATGGTGGAATCTCCATCCATCCATCCATCCATCCATCCATCCATCCATTGTCGTCCGCTTATCTGGGGTCGGGTCGCAGGGGCATCAGACTAAGCAGAGAGGCCCAGACTTCCCTCTCCGCACCCACTTGGGCTACCTCGTCCGGGGGAATCCCAAGGCGTTTCCAGGCCAGCTGAGAAACATAGTCCCTCCAGCGTGTCCTGGGTCTTCCTCTAGGCCTCCTCCAAGTGGGACGTGCCCAGAACACCTCACCAGGGAGGCGTCCAGGAGGCATCCTGACCAGATGCCCGAGCCACCTCAACTGGCTCCTCTCGACGTGGAGAAACAGAGGCTCTACTCTGAGTTCCTCCCAGATGACCGAGCTTCTCACCCTATCTTTAAGGGAGAGTACAGACACCCTGTGGAGGAAACTCATTTCGGCTGCTTGTAACCGTGGTCTCGTTCTTTCGGTCATGACCCAAAACTCATGACCATAGATAAGGGTAGGAACGTACAAGGGTTGGACAATGAAACTGAAACACCTGGTTTTAGACCACAATAATTTATTAGTATGATGTAGGGCCTCCTTTTGCGGCCAATACAGCGTCAATTCGTCTTGGGAATGACATATACAAGTCCTGCACAGTGGTCAGAGGGATTTTAAGCCATTCTTCTTGCAGGATAGTGGCCAGGTCACTACGTGATACTGGTGGAGGAAAACGTTTCCTGACTCGCTCCTCCAAAACACCCCAAAGTGGCTCTATTTAGATCTGGTGACTGTGCAGGCCATGGGAGATGTTCAACTTCACTTTCATGTTCATCAAACCAATCTTTCACCAGTCTTGCTGTGTGTATTGGTGCATTGTCATCCTGATACACGGCACCGCCTTCAGGATACAATGTTTGAACCATTGGATGCACATGGTCCTCAAGAATGGTTCGGTAGTCCTTGGCAGTGACGCACCCATCTAGCACAAGTATTGGGCCAAGGCCCAAACCATCACTGATCCACCCCCATGCTTCACTCCCGGGCATGCAACAGTCTGGGTGGTACGCTTCTTTGAGGCTTCTCCACACCGTAACTCTCCCGGATGTGGGGGAAAACAGTAAAGGTGGACTCATCAGAGAACAATACATGTTTCACATTGTCCACAGCCCAAGATTTGCAGTCCTTGCACCATTGAAACGACGTTTGGCATTGGCAATGAGTGACCAAAGGTTTGGCTATAGCAGCCCGCGCCGTGTATATTGACCCTGTGGAGCTCCCGACGGACAGTTTCTGGTGGAAACAGGAGAGTTTTGAGGTGCACATTTAATTTCTACCGGGGATTTGGGGCAGGCCGTGCTTTTTATGTTTTTTGGATACAAAACCGGGTTAGCACCCGAACATCCCTTTCAGACAGCTTCCTCTTGCATCCACAGTTAATCCTTTGGATGTGGTTCATCCTTCTTGGTGGTAATGCGGACATTACCCTGGATACCGTGGCTTTTGATACATCACAAAGACTTGCTGTCTTGGTCACAAGGGGGCCCCCGCAAGACGGGGCACCAACAATTTGTTCCCCCTTTTTTAAACTCTGGTATGTCACCCTAATTTTTGGTTTTGCTTTCAATTTTTTGAGCAAAACTGGTCCCCTTACCCTCCTAATTGAAACCCTCAAAACCTCTGCTCTTACTGGTGCAAAATGTGCAATCAATGAAGACTTGGCCTACCAGGCTGGTCCAATTTGGGCCATGAAACCTCCCACCAACTAAAAAACAAAGGTGTTTCAGTTTCATTGTCCCAACCCCCGTAGGAAGACCGGTTAAAACGAGAGCCTCGCTTTTTGACTCAGCTCTCTCTTCACCACGACAGCCGGTACGAGCACCCGCATCACGGCTAAAACGCCCCCTCCCCCAATCCTTCAATCGAATCTCCCTCCCCTTGGCTTTTTTTCCCTCATTCGTAAAAAAACCCCGCTAGAATACTTGTACTCCTCCACTTGAGGGAAAGACCCCCCCCCCCCCGCCCCGGAGAAGACACTCAAAACCCTTTTCCGGCTCAAGACCATGGGGGCCTGGGGACTTGGGGTTTCCACTGATTTCCCCCCATCCCGTCCGCTTCCAACTGCAAAACTGTTTTCCCAGTGGGGAGCTGTAAAATCAACGAGCTGATAAACGGGCTGAAACCTAGAAATTCTATCCATAAAAAGTTATGAAAAGAATCGGGTGACAAAGTGCAACCTTGGCGGGTCCAACCCTAACCCCCGGGGCCGACTCCGATTTTACTCCCCGGGAAAAAAAGGGCGGACCTAACCCTTTTGACAACCGGTCATAGGGGGCCCTAACCCCCGTATCAAAAAGGTCCTTTTAACCCCATACCCCCGGAAAGTACCCCCCACAAAAATTCCCCAGAGGGCACGGTCAAAACGCCTTTTTCCAATTTCCAAAAAAGCACAGGGTAGACTGGTTGGAAAACGAACCCCCCACGCACCCCCCCAGGACCCTGCTGAGGGTGTAAAGCGGGGTCCGGGGAAACACCGGGAAAAAAAAAAAAAACCACACTGCTTTTCCCCTAAATCCGAGGTTCGCTATCCTATGGACCTCTTCTCCCCCAGAACCCCCGAATAGACCTTACCAGGGAGCTAAGAGTTTGACCCCCCCAAATATTTTTGGAAAAAAAACCCCTCTAGGGCCCCCCTTTTTGAATAGGGGGACCACCCCCCCCCCCCGGTCTGAAAATCCAGGGGAACTGCCCCCAGGGCCCAAAACGTAAATGCTGCTTTAAAAAACCCAAAAAACAACCCTAAAACTACAAAACCTTAAGGTACTCCGGGTGAACCCTCATCCACCCCCGGGGCCCTTTACCCACTGAGGGGGCTTTTTAATCAACCCCATCTGTGCCCCCGGGCACCAGAGATTGGAGGCCCCCTCCAAGGTCCCCGGGGTTTCCCGTTTCCTCAGGGGAAATAACCGGGCCTGGGATTGAAGGTTTAAAAGTACTCTTCCCCCCACCGACCCAAAACGTCCCGATTGGGGTTAGCAGCATATTAAAACCTCCCACGGGAAAACTTTGGGTTGGGGGTTTTTTGGTTACCCCCCCCCCCCGTAGGGGGAAATCGTTTACCAGGGGTTCTTTAAAACTCCCCCCACGCCCCGGTTTTTGCCGATGGGACTCCTTTTTTCAGCCTGACAGCACCCCCTTTAAACTGCCGATGTGCCCCCTTTTTTTCGAGGATTGCCGCCGCAATTTGGAAACCAAAACAACCCTTCCCAACCCAGAAACCGGAAAGGGGCCGCCTCGGCAATGGGGGTACAGAACTTGGCCCCCCGCTCGACTGAATATCTCCCCCCCTCCCCCCCTTGGAACGTTTTTTAAAAGTTTCCCCTTGGAGGTGGGACTTAAAACCCCCGCTTTAGGGGTGACCCCGCCGGCTTTCCCCAAAAAAATTTCCCAGAACCCTCAAAAATTCCTTTTGGTCTGCCAGGTCTGACCGGGGCATCCCCCGCCCCCCCCCATCGAGCCACTCCCCACGGGTAAACCCCCCCCCTTCAGCCGATTTTTTCCCGACATGGGGGGCCCCGGCAGATCAGATGACACAACAACAAAGTTGTTCATCGAACTGTGGCCTAGGGTGTCCTGGTGCCAAGAGCACATATGGACACCCTTATGCTTGAACATGGTGTAGTTATGGACAATGCATGACAAGCACTAAATGTCTTTAGTTTGATTTTCTAAGATGACAGGGAGAAAAAAACCTAAAAAAGCTTCTGTACATGCACTTTAAGTAACAATACAACGGCTACTTTATGATGAATTGTGTCTCAGTCACCTGTGACATAGAAGGGAACATCCAGCTGGTCTGTTCCCACAGAGTTGGAGGCGATGCAGCGGTACACTCCAGACACTGAGGCCTCTGCAACAGTCAGGACCCCCACTGTCTGCGTAGAGACCAAACATTCTCATGAACATGGGGCTATTATGAAAACACTCATATAAAAAATATCCAGACTTGTTATCTCTTCTTTTAATGGCATATTTTCTATTGAATGAACTGACAAACAGAGGAGCTGGACCTTCTGCGCAATGTATTATATAGATTCATTACACAATGAGTAATATAATGTGTTTATTTCTGTTTATTTTGATGATCGTGTTTTACAGCTATTGAATGGGGTTTTCATTCCCTTTCTCAGAAAATTTGAATATTATATCAGACCAAAAAAGTAAGTAAATAGCTTATTCCATAAATGGCAGTCTAAACCCTCATAGTAAAGACTGCTGTCTTAACACCGACAGTCTCCACAAGCAGGGGAAACTATAGAAGGTCATTGTAAATTAAGCTGGCTGTTCAAATACTGCTGTATACAAGCAAAGGAAAGGTAAGTGGAAGGAAAAGTGTGATAGAAATACTGTACATCTCTTTGTGTAATGAACCTGTGGAGTATGAGTTTAACTTTCTGAAATGAGTGACAGGAAATATTGAACATTTTAACAATATCATATTTTGTATATGTACCTGCATGAGTTTCATTGTTTGAATTGAATTAATGAAATAAATAAATTTTTCAATAATTGTCTCATTTCTGGAGCTGTACCTATCAGTATTCACATAGGTGAGTCTCCATTAGTTCAGTTTGCACAGCAGAGAATAACGTTCTGCAATATTTGTTTTCAAATGCACAAACATACAAAAAAATATTTTTTTTAATACAAAGAGTAAAACATTTTGTAGGAAAAAAACTCCATACATAGACCTTCAGCCTGTTGTGACATTTCATTTTTTAGGGCTTGTTTTACCTTGTTGTTCCCCTGAAGCACTTCCTGTGTGTGAGTAACACTCAGGATGTGGTTTACCAATGTGCGGGAAACTCTT